>JAULBU010071218.1:0-10495 GCA_032358235.1 Odonthalia washingtoniensis | reverse complement strand
CGTTGGACCTCATCCTTACAAAGTTTAAGTGGAAAACTTGTCTTATCTACTTGAACGACGTCATCATCTACTCCAAGACGGTCGACGAACACATCAAAAATGTGGATGAAATCCTAACCTGCCTCGTGGTAGCCGACTTTACCTTAAAAATTTATAAATACCACTTCTTCACGAGTACTGTCGAGTACCTCTGCAATGTAATCAAGCCAGGAGAGCTGGAAATAGATCGGACAAACACGGAGTCACTCTGGCAAGCTATGCCACAAACGTCGAAGACGGAATTGCGATCATTCTTGGAACTTTTCAACGTCTACAGACGGTTTATTCCAACTTCGCAAACACGGAATCGAAACTCAACGACCTGTTGAAGAACAACAACCCAGACTCGTTCAACTTGAACGAGAATCAGCTTCAATCAATCCACTCTCTCATAGAGGCCATCTGCACACCGCCAATACTGGCGTTACCTAAACTAAACCTACCATATTCGGTAAACACAGACGCAAGCAACAATCAAGTAGGTTGCGCACTCTTCCAAACCCATCCAGATGGGGAACGAAAACCTATCTGGTATTGGTCACGTTCATTGAACCAAGCCGAAAATGGATACTCTGTAACCGAACAAGAATTCCTCGCCGTCGTATGGGCCTTAAAAATACTCCGCCCTTACCTTCTCTATGAGAATTTTGTTGTATATACAGACCACGCAGCGCTTGGCTGGTTGTTTACGATCACCGATCCATCAGGCAGACTTAATTGCTGGCGATTGCGGCTAACGGAGTTCGACTTCGACATACAATACAAAACTGGAAATACCAACACAAAACCGACGCTTTGTAGAGACTGAGAATTTCCGCGGAGACAATCGTGGACGACGAAGAAGAATTTCCAACATTCACCATTGCAGAAGAGAGCACAACCCAGTAACATATCTTCCTGCCAAGAGACAGCATCCGACTGGACACGACAACAGTCGGCGAAGATCACAAGTTACCCGACTTGGACGATTCCTCCGCCGACACAGCGTTCGCCACATTGCCGGGTCCGTCACAGTCCGACCAGTTATTTCAACAAATTTCAACAGAATAATTATTCTTCGCACAAAAATCCTACTTCTTTTGTCGTACCATACGCCAAAAGCTCGAAGAGGGGGTGATAGAAACCTTCGGCTTCAATGACAACGGACTAATAATCCGGAAAGCTGAAAACAGACCCAAGTAGTTATCGCTCATGCCTTAAAGACAAAATTAGTGCACATTCACCATTATTCCAGACTCGGCGGTCATCCAGGAGGCAGGAAACTGTACCAGACAATACTCCGTCACATGTGCTGGCCTTCATGCGCAGTTGATTGTTACGCGGAAGCACGGTGATGTCCAACTTGCGCCCGCAACCACATTAAATTGCGTGAGAATGCAACAGAACTTCAATTATTTCCGGCAGAAGCACCATTAGAATCTGTTTCCATCGACGTCTTGGGCGAACTGATCAAGACAGCACGCGGCAACCATTCATCTTGCTAATATCAAACTGATTTACCAAGTCAACTAATACCGTACCTATGAAGGGGTTGTCAGCAGCCTAAGTGGCCAAGCACTTCGTAAATGAATGGGTCTTCAACTACGGAACTCTGAAGGAACTCATCTCCGACAACGGAGGATGCTTCGCCTCCAAGTTCTTTCAGCACGTTTGCAAAATTTTGAACATCCACAACGTCTTTACCACGACTTACCATACCCGGACAAACGGGCAAGTCAAACGATACAACCGGACCATTCAAGTCCGCGATACGCAGCTACTTGGGTGACCACCACAAGGATTGGGACCTTTGCACCGGCAAACGCACGTACGACTACAATTTTCAACAGCACAGCTTCACGGCACTAGCACCGTTCGATCTGGTCCTGTCACGACCACCGCCAGCATTGGCATTGAAAGCCGAATCATCTAGATCATACACTCCAAAGGAGGCCAGAGATACTTGGGAGACATGGTTGTAAATGGCCCTTCCTAAGACGAAAGGAAATCTCTACATGGCACAATCCCGTTATAAACGCAACTACGACAACCTTCTAAGGCAACAGACAGAAAAATTCCTACCAGAAGATTGGTTCTCCTTACGCATCGAACGACTGGATGAACTATGACACCGATATAACTTGGCTGCAATGGCACACTGCCCCTACAGGTTTAATGACGTAGCTGGAAGAACTGTTGTGATTGAACGACCCGACAAGTCGGTAGAGGGAGTTTCAAGATCACGTGTAGTTCTGGCACCCGATCTACGCACCCTGAATGAGATTCAAAGATCTATACTTTCACAGATGGGGGAAGAGATGAACTCTGTAGATTACCCAGTAGTAACCACGAGTTATTATGACGCACCGAAGGAAGCAACAAACTGGATTAACCGTGACAGCCCAGAAGCCCCAACAGGCGGAAGTGATGACATAATCGTGGACGCAGTTGAACGGGACGAGATAGTCGAAAATGACTCGAAACAAGCCGAGGATGAACAAGCCCCAACGACGGAAGACAAAACCAAAACGCAATACCAAAAAAACTCGGGCCAACCAGAGGATAAACCAGCAAACCACAATGAGCAAGACCAAATTTATGGGACAGGAACCGAACGGCCGAAGCCGGATGAGCAAGAATACGTGATGGATCGAATTATTAATCACGGTCAGAACGAAGATGACACCCACCCACACGCACAGTTGGGACAGACGCACAGTTGGGACAGACGCTATTGGTACGGATTCAAGCCGAGAGATGACACTTGGGAACCAAACGAACGCCTTCCGAGGAATAAGGTGGTGAGTTACTATAGACGGAAGCGGCTTGAGCTGCCGGATGATATCAACAGCTCAATTGCTGGGTAATGGCGGCTTAAATAAGCCCAAAAACACCAAGTTGGTGGCCAGGACTGACAATACCCAAATGTAAATCGCTCCATTTTGGCACGAATTCAACTGAAAATTGGAACAAAAAAAATCAAAAATCAAAAATCAAAATCAAAACAAATACAACCCTCAACGAAGCATCTTGATTGGCTCATCCCTCCACAAGTGGTGTGTTGATTCTCAAAAACGCCTCCTGGCGGAATGCATGCAATACATACACGCAACCTGGCTTACAGTTCGAAATACTCCCCGCACTTCCACCACCATGCACACGGCGGTAAATTGGTTTCTATCCCAAAAAATCAAAAAATAATTCAGATAGATTTTATCGGTAAAGATGCTCTAATCACCTAAACAGACTTTTGCATCTTCTGTAGACACGTGTGTTAACCAGCTTTGCCTTTATTAATTTACGTTCTACAGACGGTTTTATTGCCGAATGCACCACCAAAGGTTGAACCAAAGATCTCTTTCCTCAGACTGTCCACATACACCTGAAATAATCCATCCGAATCCATGCGCTACACAAATGTAGCAACAAGCTTCACACAGGATGCATTTCATAGCTGATTCTCTTCTATTCCCTTCAGTCCGTCTCGTGGACAAGAAGCTCAGCATCGAAATCGGAGGTGGTCGGCCGACAGCCGAGACATTTCAATTCTAAAACAGGGTGTATGGCCAACTTGCGCGTTCTAATACAGTTTTGGTTTTTTAAAACTAAATTTTAAAAAATACTACTTAACTTTTTCCATTGATATTTCAAACTTGCGGAGAATATCAATTTATAAAGGAAAAGTGCAGGGATTGAAGACACGGAGGGAGATCACAAGAAAAGCGGGAAGGCAGGCGGCCTCGGATTACCGAAGAATTGTTTTCTCATTTTTTGTAATCTATTTGCAAAGAAGCGGGAAGAGATTTCAAAAAGAAAAGAAATAACTCATGGAAACAACAATGAAATGTTACCCTAAACAGGTTCATTGTTGAGTTACTGTTAAAGTGCCAACACTGTCAACATTGCAAAAGTATGAACAACATGAAGTGAATGTTTTTTTTTGACTACATACATTTCTCCAATCCAACTTGATCATATCATCGTACATGACCATCTTTCACCCAACATACATGAAAAAGCCATGTCGCTCTCGCTCTCGTCACCCGTGACCCGTTGCGACGACGACAACATCGAGTTATCACCGACATCAGCACAAATACACGAAAAACACCAACAAGCTAATGACTATGCAACATTACATATTCCTGCAGATTCATCACAACATGAAGAAGAAGAAGAAGATATTAATATTGAAGTATCACAAAATGGAGATGGAGAAAAGGAGGACAGGGAATCATTACGAGACATAAGATCTGATTTTCTTCAAAAAGAAGTATATAGAAAAAGTATACGTTTAACATCTGCATTATTAACATACACACGACCTTCTGGATTAAATCTCATTGCATTAGGAACATCACCGTCAATGGATATATTCGTAAGACTAGGGAATGGAATAAGAAGAATACTTATAGATTTATATAATGTAATTGAAGGACTCCGTACACAAATTATTGAATTAAGGACAAAGAAAGTGAAATTATTTTTTAAATGGTGGGAAATCCTTGATTCATACATATCAACTTCATTAGACGTATACTCAACTCTTCTGCTCCCATGGGCATCTCAATATAACTTATCGAATTTACCAGATATTAAATCAGTCAGAAAAATATTTCGAGAAACGGTGAAATGTATCGATGGTATTGAAAGTCATGTAAGTAGACGAGCACCTGATGAAACGATTGCTAGAATTATCAAGGGCTTAAAACAAATGGGTGAAAGCATTTCAAACTTTTTACAGAGCGTTGAGAATTATGTACCGGATAGATTGGATGATGGCGGTGTCAAAGAAAAAGAGATTATGAAAATGGAGAAAAAAGTTGTCAGATTCTTACATAGACGTGGTGTGGCGGTGTATAGAAGATTGCATCTTCTGATCCTAGAAAGAGGTATGTCTCTGGAAGAAGCTGCAGCTTGGAAATCAATGACTGTTCCTTTGGATTTGAGAATTACAGCTTGGACGATGACGACTAGGCTTGAATCAAAGTATTTGGTTGTTGTGCAAGCACTTTCAGAATCTTCTTCAGACTCATAAGACGTTTCTATATCAATATAACAATGTCGTATTCCCCATTCCATAGCTATTGGCAATATAATTTATTATATCTATAAGGAAAAATAAAATAAAATAAAATAAAATAAAATAAATAAACAGAGTACATATATAGATTTCGAAAAAACAAGATTGATAGTCACAACCATTCCTACCGCATCCTATTAATAATAAGATAAGACGACATAAATTGATCATCTTTACTATCACCCGTTATCATCACCGTCATCTTTATTACTTTTTTCAATTTTATTGATGATTGTATACAATAATGAACTATTCTGACCGTTAAGCATTAATATAATAACATCGTCAACAAACCCGGACATGACCAACATGTAAGAATTTTATGAAATAAAAAACTATCATCCATTCCTTGCAATACTAAATCAGCATTGACTTGATTTCCCGTTACGAAATTAACTAAAAATACAACCTGGAATCCGTAAAACACCTTACTACATATTCGGTACGTTTTCTCTGTTTGATTTGCCTTAGCGTTACACGGCTTGAGTCCGAACGTGAAAGTGGTAGGAGCGTCCAAAGGATTTTATCGAATAGAGAAAATGGTACACTCGTCCGTAGTGGTGCTCATGATGATGACCTTCCTGCTATGAATTAATGCTTGCTCCGCAGTTAGTTAGGGTTCATCGTTGGTTATTGAGTTTGTCGTTGTTGATTCTGGTGTCGTTGTCGACAACGGGTCAGCGGAAGAACTGATTACCTAGAGCAGAAGATTTGGTGATAACGTAAGTACGACGTTGATTGATTTATACTGATGGGGTGAAGATGGATAACCCGGTATGTTTTGCCAGGAGTGAGGATTTGATGAAAAGCATTTGAAATGTTTGGCGCGAAACAGGAATTTAAAAAACTTTTGTAATTTAATTTGTAAATTTAATGAAAAAATAAATTAAAGTATAGTACACGTGTAATTTGGTTGTGGATCGTTTCAAAAATTCAAAACATTCAAAAAAAAATCAAAAATCTGGAACCGAAGTTGCTATTTCTAAAAAGTCCGCATCCCATTGTCAACACTGTCCCTGGTCTGTACCCGTTCGCGTAACGTCGCCAACGACACACAACTTATTTTTTCGGACCAAAACAACATCATTCCATCATTCCATTCTTCACCTTCACCATTCACAACCTTCCATTCAATTAACGCCATGAACGGCACAACCTCCAACAAAACGCAACAACAACCGTCGCCATCAGCAGCAGCAGTGGGACCTTTACTGAGAGCATTAGTCCATCATCATGTACCACAATCTCGTTTTGATTCAGCATTAGCTGTAGAGACCCGACTGTTAGATTCTGCACTGACGACAGCACCGAGTTGCAATCATCTGATGCGTTAACACGAACGATGACATTTCGATTAAAACGGGATGGAAGGGATGTACATGCTAATTCATTAGCTACGTTAACAACGTCTTTAAAATTCGATCGTGGTATTGCATCATTTGCATTATGGCCATTGCTTTATATCTTAAATGACCTACGTAATTCTTCATCATCAGCTCCCATAAACAATGATAATTTGTTTCAACCTGCACCTGATATGAGAAAATTATCTATTTCTGTAACACCTCCATTATTACAAAAACGCTCAAGTTCAGATCATGATTTGGACAGTAGTAGATTATCAGCAAGTAGTCACCGTAATTCATCATCTTCAAATGTTTGCACACCAGTACATTCACCAAAAGTTACATCATCATCATCAAACACAAATATTACGAATTCAACATCACTTCGTCGTAAAAATTCAAAAGAAATTACTAATTCTACAACAAGCCACAATCGATCACTAGAAAAAACGTTAGTACAAGATCTTATGTTAATTGTGCAAGGTGAACAGGGAGCACATTTGTCATTTACTAGTGGAGTACGTAGAGAAGATGAACGTATACGCATTGATTTACCAAATGGAATGCAACTATCACTTCCTGTACACGACATGGTAAACTATATAGGTGAATTAGGTTTTTTATTCAGAGTTATAAAAGCACATGTCGCACCATCTAGAAAATTTGAAAAACAACAGCCTACCGGACTTATAGCACAGAATTTACATACTGCAATTGATAGAGAACTTGACAATTATTACCGTAGCATTGTATCATTACGTGAACCATCTGGCAATCCAAATTTCGAAGAAAATACAAATACATTACCAACTTTAAGGAGGATGTATGTATGGAGTGATAGAGAACGACAAAGGCTTCGTTACTTAGCTAGAATATGTGAAGAAACGAGACAGTTGCATGGCGGACAAATCATTGCTCATTTACGTACCAGAACAGGTAATTATATATCTACTGAAATACGTGAAATGATGCATCGCCTTCTTCGTTCAGCATGTGCTCCATTGGATATAATGTTATTGCGTTGGTTGTCAGAAGGAGATTTATCAACTGATCAACACGGTGAGTTTTTCGTCATGGAAGATCCTAAAGTTGCAGCATCTGTAACTGCTACGAATCCATTTTCAAACAACACAAGTGTCATAGAAGAAGATGGATTGGCAGGTGGACCTAATTTAGCATCAGCAGCAAGTAATCGCATATGGTGGGGATTATTTAAAATACGGAATAACATGATACCTGGAGGTGGAGTATTAACGAAAGAAAGTGTCAAAAATGCGATTAAGACTGGTAAATCCATTGCATTTATGAGAAGATGTTGTCAAGATAGTGAATGGGTAGATGGTGTACATGCACCATTGGTTGAATCAGTTGTTAAAAAGAATGGAAAGAAAAGAATGATGTTTGAGGCTGATTTGAAATATGATGATGATGTAGTATCTGAAGTGATTTCAAAATCTTGTATGAATGCGAGTAAAAGATTGAAAGAGTTATTTTTCCAAAGATTCGATCTAAGCCATCACTTCAGTGCGATTAAAAAATATTTGTTATTATCACAAGGGGATTTCGCGCAAGCACTGATGGATAATTTAGCAAATGTGTTAGATGGTGGCAGAGAAACTTTACATCACAATCTAACAGGATTTGTTGATGCTGCGCTACAAGGATGTTCATCGTTCAATGAAGAGACTGATTGGGATATTTTGGAACGTTTAGATGTGCAGATTGAAGTACGCGATGGAGTTCAAGCTAAATGTGGCTGGGATGTATTTTCATTAACTTATCGTGTCGAAGACGCTCCTTTAAACACAGTGTTCTCCCCGAAAGTCATGGATGCTTACCATTTAGTGTTTGGGTTGTTGTGGAGATTGAAGAGAATGGATCATTTAATGTCGTTAGGGTATTCGAATTTAAGAGAGACTGAAAAATTAGTACGGCGTAAAAAACAAAAATCATCCAACCTTCAAGTTATGAAAAGAGTCCATATTTTAAGAATGAAAATTATTCATTTGGTACATAACATGCAACATTATTGTAAAATGGAAGTATTAGAAGGTTGTTGGGCTACATTAGAAAGAGAAATGAAAGATGCTGAAGACCTTGACGAAATGATCGTAGCACATGCGAGATACTTGACAATGATTAAGGATATGACGTTGCAGTCAGAACGTTCTCAATACGTTGCGAAGGAGTTAAACGCGGTTTTAGACACCGTACCGAAATTCTCTAAATTACAAAGTGATGTCTGTGAATGGGCTTTACAAAATAGTGATGACAATGGAATGAAGAGATTGAAACAAATTGAAGATGAGTTTGATGAACGGTTTAGGAAGTTATTGAACGTGCTTGGAACTCATTGTCAAATGGTTGACGCATGTGTATTTTTATTATTTCGTCTGGATTTCAATGAATACTATGCTAGGAAGGAATCTGTTCACCATACTGATGATCATACCAATAATATGTCAACTTCGCATTCTTCACCTTCACTTAACAATAATCAGCAACAGACACTCTCATTGCCACCACCTTCATCATCATCATCATCAATTCTTTCACATACATCATCAGAAACACGACAACAACAATCATATACATTAAAAATATAAAAATTCTTTTTTGTTATTATGGACATTTTCTTAATGCGCGATCTGCACCAAGTTCGTCAAATTCAGCACGACTTATCCAAGCTTGTTGGAACGTACCCAGGCTAGCTACGATCGATCCACCGATCCATCCCGCACACGTTCGTTCCGTGTTGTTGACAGCCGCATGCATTTTCAGTTTGTATGCTTGTGGGATTCCTAACGCTACTTCCTTCGTCAGTCTTTCGACACACCCTGGTAGCAGGGATGATCCACCCACAATGACGACTCCTCCGAATAGATCACGTCGGTTGTCAACGTCACTAGACCCTATACTACGCAGGATTAGATCAGTGAGTGAGTGTGATTTCGTTTCCGCGTTTGTCATGAATAGCGTTTCACTTATTGATGTACCTTGCTCTTCTGTCAGTGCTAGATCGTTGCCATCCGGTAAGGTGTATATTGCTTTCGGTCCGTTATTGGCTGCTTCTTTCTTTTCCACTTCCTTCTCCTTTTCTTTTTCTTTCTCTTTCTCTTTTTCAGTGTCATCTTTGTCCTTGTCCTTGTCTTTATCCCCAGTTGAGTTACCGTTAGTCTTCGTAGATGCTTCAGTCTCCTCGTCGGGTTTAGTGGAAGAGTCAACACGAAGAAGAGAAGCCTTCAGATCATCAACCAACCGTAATCGATAAAACTGACGATGATTTTCAGTGAATCGATCAGTCTGACTATCGCTTAAATCAGTAACGATGTAGTTACGTATACCACCATTCTCACCATCACTTGTAACAACCCTTTCTCTTTTAAGTTCATGATGCCCTCTTAGCCATCCATTGCTACCACTCCCCTCACGTTCCTTTCCATCATATCCCAATTGCCCACTTAAGACCTCCTCTGCCCAATCTTTTAATTTCAGACTCAAATCAACACCACCAACGGTACCTCTTTTCATGGTTCGTTGCATGGCATATCCATCTATGACGGGTACGGCAGTAGCACCTTGAGCACCGATATCAAGTACACAAGCTGTCCATTTCGCAGCTGAGAAAGCAGCCATAGCAGCACCTCTTCCAATATATGCAGATGGAACTTGCAAAGATTCAAATGCTAATTGTAAAGCTGATGATCGTTCATTATCTGTCCACATACGTGACGGTTCTACAATCATTAATGGATGAGTGGATGCATTAATATGTAATGATTTTAATCCAGCACGCCATACATTATGCATTGCATCCCAATTTGCAACACGTGCATCACCTGTTATATCATCCCTTTCATATATTGATTTTATATCATGTAATAAATGAGGTGCTGATAATATTGTATCGCCAGCTATGTATGATGGTGTCGTGGATGTTGGTGCCGAGGCTTCAGTCATGGTTACATCGGTTTGAGGTTTTAGGCCAACTGCTGATGGGATAATGGAACGAGGACTGTCATCGCCAGCAGATCCTAATCGAACAGCC
>JAULBU010071207.1:0-10496 GCA_032358235.1 Odonthalia washingtoniensis | reverse complement strand
TTATGTCTGTGAAGGAAGCTTGATTCAAATACTGTATATACTTTATGTATATTTCTGTCATTGTATCCAACTTATTTATGCGGCAGTAGAGTATATTTATATTTAATATCATACCGTTTCGAATAATAATGCAGTGTACTTAATAATACTTCATGTTTATTATTTATTGAAGGTTTGATGATTTGATGTAAGATAAAGGATAAATCCTATAACAGTATCAATAGGGCCGTTATGATGATTTGGAAATGGATAATCCCGTTCAGAATAATTTCTGTATCGTGCATGAGAATGATATTCTTTGCCTTATAAATATAACATAGAGTTTTTATTTACAAAAGCATGGACAATATCATTTATTCAACAGCATAGAACGCAAAAAATATTTTATTAAACAGCATAGAATACAACCTCATCTTTTAAAAATTTATTATAATGGAACGAAAGACTCGCGTACGACGTTCTTCTTCGAACAGAAATAGAATTGATGTAACAGATTTTCCATTAGTATCAACAGTGGAAAATATGAAGAGTTCGCAGGACGGCGACAACACATGATCCTACAAAACTTATTCCGATAGAAAAGAAAAGACAACTAGCAGAAGAAGCAAATAGTGATCAGATGCTAACATTGAAATTGAGGAAACAGAACAATCCTTCCAATATCATGATTCCTTCAACAAGGACAGCATAGGATACCGTAACACCTGCAAAAAGATATGAAAGCAGTAGTAAAACTAATCCTGAAGTAATTACAAGAGAATTAGGAGATATGGATGACCGTATGGAACAAAAAAATTGTGAGATGAAATTTCAGCGCAAAGGAAATATTCCACTTGATTGTTACAGTGAACCAAGAAATGAAATTGAGTCTCGGAGTCAGGATGGATGTGAATTAGGCAGAAGGAAGTCTCAGAAACGGGTCAACAATTGAAGTGCTTCGACCGGTGAATTTGTTCGTTCGTTCCATTCTGTCGACGGAGGTGATGAGGAACAGATTGATAACGGTAATATGAGCAATACGGGAACGAAAATAACGATTACATTGGGAAAATACAACATATTTAATTGTGACATTCAGAGTTCGAAAAAATCAACCCGACAATTACTTGAAGCTCTAAAGCCATGGAAGGAAAAGTGTGAACGATTGGTTAAAGAGGACAAAGAAATGAAATTGAGAGCGGAATGTGATGAAAATCTTCGAGGAACTGAATCAAGTAAGGCCTCCACTTGTAAAGGAAATGGAACGTCTATTAACAGTACCAAATCTTTAGAACGTAATATGAGAATAGAATTAATAGATAAAGAAGTTGATCAGTCCATCTGTAACTACATTCTTGAGATTTATGATGGAATGTAACGCTTTGAACATCAATATACTAGCGAAGTTTGCCAGTCATGGGGTAGGGACATGGAGGAGAGCGTATCATGGGATCCAAACGTGCACAAAGAGCAGGACAGGATGATACGAGATTGGAGAGGACGAGTAGTCAAAGTAACCGAGTATGGGGAACGTATTTGCATAACAAACAAGAATGTCACCCATTAGAACCACCACTTGTTGCAGTAGAAGAAAAACCAGATGGCCGCCTTATTGTTGCCTCCAGTCACGTACCCGTATGCCCAATGGAAGGGTTTCAGCGTGGGACAGTCTTAACAAGCACTCCAGAAACCATGAAAAATTTTATTGGCCAATTTGTCGTCACTGTTCTGCGTACAAGTATGGGAAATATTCCGTCATAGGAACTGGAACGGGCTGTATATAAATCAGCAATAGGAAATCAGATTCTCTTGAAGAAATTTGATGCAGTATGCCGCCAATCGATGAGCACGAAAAAAAGGCTGCTAAAGACACGTTTATCTCTCTTCTTGAATACAGAGCAATAGTTGCTACTAGATCAAAAACGATGGAACTGATTTTGAATCGACAAGATTCGTCTAAAAGAAAGAGGTATTGAAAAAGTTATTTAACAAGTTACATGAGGGTACCAGAGATACGACGTGGTGGCGCAGAGCAAAGTTTGAAGATATTTGCGTCGAATATGAAAAGTCCTATCCTATACCGCTGCAGAAAATGGGTGGTGCGGATATTCTATTTTGAAATGAACCTTCCCGTAAGGCGTTTAGAAATTTTAGACGATTTGAGGTCTCAAAACACGATGATTTCAGTGTTATTGACAATAATAAGATTGGATGCAATCATAACATCGGAGGTAGATTCGCTTCTAGATATAGAAAACCAAGAAAGTATCCATGAATTAAAATAAGGCGAAGAAAAGGAAAGAGATCAGAGATCAGACCGATCAATAGTTCCAGGAAACTTTCTGGACCAAGAAATAGAACCAATGAAAGACGTTTGTACTGCAAAGAAGTTACAATCAAGTAAGGCTGGAAATGGTCCAATTAAATCAGCAAGACTATTCAAATAACTGTTACCAACAGCTGTCGCTCAGATGTTGAAACAAGCACTTACGGAAATGAAGACAAAATTCATGGCTGACAACAAACTTGACCCATTTTTAAAATAATGTCAGGTAAGATCTATAGGTGATGATAGTAACAGATTACGTAATTACTTCAGGTCTCATACTTTGGCATTCCGATATCCACTAAACAACCTGTTTTATATATCTATGAATGAAAAAAGCTTTTGCTAGTTACGTGTGTGAATGGATTGGTTCTGTATCTGATTTCTTTATGCTCCATTCAGATGACTTGGATTCTGCATTTGTCTCTTTCAATGACTATGACCCCTGGATGTCATTCATGAAAGTGATGAAGAAGATGACGATGAAATTAATAAAAAGACCTGTTGAACGAACTGGGGCATATGATGAAGCGGATGTTACTATGGAAGATACATTAAAAGAACATGATATTGATATAGAAGGAGTTGAATCTAATGAGTATTGTAGTGACAATGAGGAAATTGAAGATGAGGAATAGCAGACTACAAAAAATAAATGTATAGCAACTACATTATCAGAATCAAAAATCAAGGTATCATTTTTCTTGATAATCAAGTTATAAATTTGACATTCTTCCCAATAATGATAGAAATTTTAATTTTGGTTCTGATATAAAGAAGTTCAAAACCACAACACCGCAAGTTCTGAGCAAAAATCAACATCGTATTGCTTAATCAGGCAAATGGAGGGCTGTGTAAATGACAGAAAGACTGATCGCATCAATTCAAATTCATTAGAAGTATAACAGTAAAGGAGAAGGAGGCCTGGTTGATGGTGATTATATGATAACTATTAGTTGAAATTTAATATTGAAACATCCTACAAAATTCATTGGGTATCATAATCATACACCTCACCTCGAGCATAATAATAAAATCTATTCACGAAAAACAATTCTGTTGCCCAATTTTCTTCTCCATCACTCAAAGAAGCGTTCCGGTTTCTCGGATCATTCTTAGATATTAAGCCTAATTCGGTATCTGCAGGGACAATATGGATAATCCCACGTATGCTATCTATTGGAATTATACTGAACCGCTTTGCTGACTGGCTTTTACCTTCCTCGCCCTCACTTCTTTCCCACCGTAATCGTATACAGTTTAATTTTATTTCTATACCGTCGATATCCAACTCCTTACTATTCAAAACATGATAATATTGGACAAAGCACAGTTCATTTTCAATTATTTTATCACATTCAGTGCATAGGACAAGTTTGTGCTCCTGACAAGTTATTAATTCTTTCTTCTTCGGTATCCTGAAGAAGCAAAGACACTTTGCGAACCACACAGGCATGTCACCATTATGATTTTGGTTATAGTCAACAGATTCAACCATTAAATTATCAAGGTGAGGCCACTTTGATCCATAAAATGATCCCTTGGCAACAATTCTCTGTGAAATTCTATATGTATCATTCAGTATATACATAACTTTCGTCCCTTTTATCATGTCTGTCAATTTTTGTGGGCGATATCCAGATATATAACCTGATACAGGAACCTCAATTTTTACATGCCTGGCTTCTGCAAGTTTCATATCCACCACCAGCTCCTCCTGAAGAGGCCTGATCATACTTTCGAATCCATCCTCTCCAACTATAGAAAAATTATCTGTTACACAGTCAGAAACTTCAATTCTTATTGATAATCCATTTCGGCTACAATATACATCTTTGCAGAACAATTCCATTTCCTGTAACGTAATTGTTTTACATCTCCTACCTAAGAAACCACCATCATGTTTAACAGCCTTGATTCTACTTTTGATTGGTCTTGATTTTTTCAAACTATTACCATGAAAATATTCATGACCTTGCTGAGATGATATTATGTCAAAATAACTTTCTTGGCGTCGTGATATCGTTTCATTTATAACAGTTTCTTCGAGGTCATTGCATAGTCTGCTTTGAAACCCTTCTGAGCCATTTCATATAACCCGCTATGCATATATGTAATTCCTCCAGTCCTTTTAAGATCTTCAACAACATGATACAATATATGCCACTTCCTTGTCCCCATACTGGATGGCTGATACCTCTCAAATATTTTCGTTCCACAGGCCTTGAATTCTTTTATATTTAATTCCAAATCAACAAAATCCTGAGGTGCCCAACCAGGGTTCTTTCCTCGCTTATAAATCTGATCTACGATGGAGACATATTTTGTGAAATCTTCGGTTATCGGGGCCTCGTTATGGTTTCCACAACATCGGTCGACAATGGAGCCAAAGAAAGGAGTAAATTCATCTATTTCATCGTAATCTGCAGCATCTAGCATACCTGTTAGACGAGTTTCCTTGAAAAACACTGACAATCTACCCTTGGCAGTTACTTTCGAAAAGTCAACATGTAACCCATAACCGACGGACAGGTTTTGAACATTACATAAGACAATATTCAAATTCCTCAATACAGACTTTCTGATTGTATTATAGACGAGACATTCACCCCTGTTTGAAAGTATTGATGTGCTTTGGCGTGATTCATCTCTAAGTAAAAGGGACAGATACTCCTTCAACATCCTTGAAACACCGAGTGACAAGTTATGTAGCGGTTCGAATTGAAAAATTTCGTAATATCAACACTAGGATCAATTCCAACGAAAGGAAAATATGCAAAAACTGGTAAGAACGATAACATTGATTTAGTCTTCAAAGTTTCCACAATTTCCGTGTCCCCTTCTTCCATGTTTTTCGATCAATTCCAATGCGCTTCTCAAATTTCCCTCTGTTACTTTCGTACAATTTGGTAGATCTGCCTTTACCACGTCGCATCTATGACATGGGGATGCGGTCGAGGAGTTGCGCTTTACACTGGTCATGTCCTCCGCTTCGGGTAAGTCTGCCACATACGAAGACAACGTTAAAT
Source organism: Odonthalia washingtoniensis (assembly GCA_032358235.1). Taxonomy (NCBI): domain Eukaryota; phylum Rhodophyta; class Florideophyceae; order Ceramiales; family Rhodomelaceae; genus Odonthalia; species Odonthalia washingtoniensis. Next base: position 5,162 of record JAULBU010071207.1, on the reverse strand, counting down.
GCACACGGAGCTTCTTTCCATCAGAAGTGGTTACTGAAATACCTTCCTCTGCAATTTGAATTATGTCAGAACAGACAAATTCAATTGATTTTTGTAAACTTCTAAGCATTTCAGATCAATCGATATTCCGATGTACAGATTTTTCAGACCGAGAGGCTTTTGACTTCTGGGTACCAAGCTCATGGCCAAGTGATACATATCGAACTTTCAAATAAGCCACAACAGACCTTTCCGACATAATGTTATCCATTCTATGCCTTTCATTGAAATTAAGTAGATTTAAATGCATAGGGTAAAAAGAAAATGAACTAGGTTTCAAACTGATTTGATATTTATCGCTGTCAACCTGCAAGAGAGCAACGAAAGAATCCTCTCAATCATCGTCAAAATTTTTCCAGTTTAAATTGTCCTTATCACAACGCTTTATGTATTCAGTAACTTTTGGAACGGCGTTCACACCGATGTCTGAGTTCATTGGATGTGTACGGAAGGCAGAATTAGCAGCTGGGGTTAGTATAATGGAATCGAACGATGCAGATTCAATCTCAGTTCTAAGAACTTCCAACGCATCACGCTTATAAATATTCACTTGGACAATATTTTCAGAAACAATTGTATGTTTCATAAATCCATTTTTCCCCAATCGTTTCTTGGACTCCAGAGAGCAAAATTCACGGATAGAGGATATATTCGGAAACAAAGAACAGAAATTTCCAACAAGCTTTGACTTTTCCTTCAAAATGTCTATTAGCTCATTGCACAATTTGTCGCTAACATTGCAACCCATATTAATAAAGAAAGTTGCTATTCCTTCAAGTTTCGACTGTTCTACCGAATCATTCATAGACTCAACAGGTACAACAATATCACCATAATAGTCGTTTCCGATATCAAATTCAGTACTATCCAACTGTTCTTGCACTGCAAACACATTGTTTATAGCGTTATCTACAGGCAGCCTTCCCCGTTTCCTAATACGTTCCTAGCAACCTTCAACCGGTTCAAATATGATGTTTTCTTTCTTTTTCTGCAAGCGCCATCCGTACTGTTTCGTGTGGGGTGCGCCATATATAAGTGGGTGTTAATTCCATGTTCAGATGTAGATTCGAAAGATCACAGCGGGAGGGAACACTTAAAAGTCGGATTCGTTGTCGATCAATTAGTGATAGTTGAACTTACTCATCAACTTGAACTGTTGTTGTCAATACCAACAAATTTTCCCAAAATAAATTTGGTGATTTCGAAAAGAAATATAATGTTCAAAAATTATTGGCAAAAACAAAGTCACCAATGCCACAGTAGATATTTCCTAAAGATATAAATTAAATTAAAAAAGTTCCTATTGCCCAAACATTGGCGAATAGAGATCTTTTGAGAAACAACATTGTGTAATTGCATCATTTTGACTACACCAATCAAAAATAGTGTCACCCAATTTAATGTGGTCAATTATTGATTTTTTAATATATTTTCAATACAGTTTATTGATATTTCAATATTGAATCGGGCCATATTGAAATTTCAAGTTACTGACGACGAGTGAGTACAGCTTCGGCTAACGGCTATTCAACATTAATGGCATTACATCTTCTGGAGCATCAAATCATTTATTAAATGAATTTCATACTTACTCTGTTCAAAATTAATAATCCCAAGGACCAACTTCTCTTGATGGATACAAGTCAATTCATACAAAAAAAACAAAATTTTTTCCCGTCACTCCTCTTGGTATCTCAATGAGCTTATGCATCAAGGTGCAATACATACGAATGGAGGGAATGAATTAATCGACAATTTGGACACTTCATACATCGTTTATAAACAAGGCGGAAACAGTCATATTCACTCGTTCAACTACGATGTGATTGGTTCATCACTATCAGCCACCGTCGACTCGATTAACCAAATCACAGCCCACGACACGTGTTGAATAAGCTTCTAGATCAAGGACCAAAAATGTCTGTTATTCGCATTTGGTATTCTTATTTCAGTAGAAGAATACCTCTTGCACCTCTCCCATTCTCCCTCTTTTATCTCACTTAACTTTACCATACAACAATTAAAACTATATTTTATTATTGTGGCCGACCAGGTGTAGGAACCCAGTCAAAAGTCTCCCCGGTAGGTATAGATACTTACTCATGCTCGTCCGACTACTCGCATATCAACCGTATTGAGACCGTTGCTCGCCCTCATTCGCATCTCTAACGTTCATCTTCTCTGACACCTCTTTTACCGTCCTGTATTTCTCTGTCTCCGCCCTGTCGGCTCTATTGACCAGTCATCAACCTCCAACCTTGGTACGTGCATATTCAATCTATCCTCTTCTACAATATACCAAAAAAGGGAATCCACATCACTATCATTGGTTGGATAGGTCCCCACACGTATCATCCTCTTCTACAGTATATCTGAATCCACATCACTCCCATTGATTGAATACAATCATTGACAAGTATCACCAACTGACTACTCTGACACCACGTGGCGCCCTACAACCAAAGGGCATGATTGTACACCAACCATTAGGCACCAGTTCGTAGCTTACACGTATAGTTCGACACATATGGCGCACCACGCCATCCTGGGTGGCCACCGCGGCCAGACGAGATTGACCGACACACTCCGCCGCACCTATTACTGGCCCCAAATGGAGGCAGACGTTATGGGGACGGTACGATCCTGTTCGCATTGCACGAAGAACTGTGAACTCTTAATTCAGAAGTAAAACCAGATGCAACTATTCCCCGCGACTACGCCACTGGAATGCATTACAATGGACTTGTTGGGGTCCTTACCTGCCAGTAAAGCGAGTAACCAACACATCCTTCTCATTAATGACCGATTTACGAAGCTAAACCAAGTCGTGTGCCTCCGGAAGACGACCGCTTACGTGATAGCGGTCGCTTTCTGCACACACTGGGTGTACAAGTATGGTACACCCAAGCAAACGGTCACCGACAATGGACCACAGTTTGAGTCAAAATTCCTTCAGGAAACCTTCCAGATACTAGGGGTGCCCAACACCTTCACCAGTGCGTACCACTCCCAGACCAACGGGCAATGCGAGAGTTACAACCACACGCTCGCAGCCATGCTTCGTTGTTACGTCGACAAAACCCCACACGATTGGGACATGTACGCGGCGACATTGCCTTACGCATATAACATTCATGTACACCGAACGACCGGAACCCGCCCGTTAGACCTTTGCTGAGCCGACCACCACCCGACTTCACGGCCGCCATCGACGTGACGGCACAATCTGCTCCCGGAGCAATTTTACTGGCGTATCTCCCGTATGGCGGAGGGGAGATCCCGCGGATGCTCGACTACGCCCACGCCTTCCCGCTATCGTTCCTGGTGTGTCCATATCTGACGCCCGCGCAGGGGCGACGACGCCCGAACACGACAATTATGACTACTACTACGATACCGATGGCGACTACAACAACAATGCTGACGGCGACAATGGCCGCCTCCAAGTTTGTTGGCAAACTCCCGCCCGCCTTAAGCACAACTGGTACAGGGGCGACGAGGCCTGAGCACGACAATGATGGCGACTACAACGACAATGATGACGACAACCACGATAGTCATGACGGCAACTACAACGACAATGCTGACGGCGCGACGGCCTCCCCTAACTTTATTGGCGGACCTCCCGTCCGACTGCCTCAATCTCAAGCGACCGCGACGGCCGCCCCTGTTACCGGTGGACTTCCCGTCCGCCTCCATCCTTCTCGACCGGCCGCCTACATGTGTATCGACAGACCTCCCGTCCGCCGTTCTCCCTCCTCAAGCGGCTGCAACGGCCGCCCGCATATATATTGGTGGACCTTCCGCCAGCCTCCGCCCCGGGACAACCCGGCTGAACTACAAGGCGACCGTCCACTTCCCTCTGTCTCCGCCCCTCGCTCCACACTAGAGAACCAGACGCGATACTTCCTTCCAAAAAAGGGAGTGGACACAGAACGTCGCATGGAAAGAAATACAGGGAGTAGAACAAACAATAATAAGCTTTACTAGGGGTTCAGGCGAGCGGTTCACCCGGAGCGTTGGGACGTTCCTCCCCAGCTTTGAGGGGGAAAATCGCGGCGATTGTCTTGACGATAATTATAACCAGTCACACCACCTCCTTCATCGTACAAGCTGCACAAATACGGAGCGGTATCGTAGCCGCTGTAGTAATCACCGCCGCGGCTAACCTCCACGCCGCGACTACTACCACGAACACACCCCTCGTCTTCCGGATGGTAGACCGTTCCGACCACTCCGAGATAATCGTGGACGTCATGAGGGCGATACCAGGGACGGTCACTTAGGTCGTCCTCAGCCGCGCGACGGACAGGGTGCGGCTGCAACAGACTCTGTCTCGGAGACAACAAATCGGTCTGAATTCGGCTGTTCTGCGCCGAGAGCCAGGAGTTCTGGGTATGAAGGCAGTATACCATGCCCAGTAGGTAGTCGATACGCCGCTTCGCACGAGCTTCACTCAACACAGGAACCGTTTCCACAACCCCTCCCGGAGGGCACTCACGTTCCTCGTGGCGTTGCGTGCTCTTGTCACCCCTGCGATTGACCACAAACGTCAATCCCTCCATTAGCTTGTTGGTGGAAACATGGGGCTTTGGTTGAAAACACCGCAACGTGGCGGTGAGACCCCGATGATTCCACACAACGTCCGCGGGACGTCCGCAAGACGTACCACTTCGCGTACGTTATACGTCGCCCAAAGCAGGGCACCTCTCGCCACTTTTGTCGCACAGGGGACGGTCTACCATGACCACCGATGGGCCGCTCCCATCTGCACAGGCAGACACCATACTCTTCCCGCCCCGCTGGAGGGGTCGACCTCTTCCGCAAGTACTCGCGCTCCGCCGCGTGCTTCATCAGCGTCCACGCGTCCACCCTTGCCACGCCACGGTCATGGGGTCACCGCCGGATGGCCCGCACTGGCTCGCAGTTGGATAGACCATAGTTGGATGGAAAGTTTGGATATTTGATGCGAAATTAGGCCGAGAAAAACAGAAAAGGAGGTTGAATAACGTGTTGGCCGTCGCGAACGCAAAAAGAGATGGCCGAGCCCATCCCACCAACATTAGTGGGAGGGAGTGATGTAATACTCTCTGGAAGTGGGTACTGAGGAGCGATCCACACCA
>JAULBU010071196.1:0-10496 GCA_032358235.1 Odonthalia washingtoniensis | reverse complement strand
CGATGGCTTGGCGTGCTTGGGAGTGGGGTGGGGGTGGGGTGGAAAATGATTCGACAAAAAATATCCTAACTCCACACCCCCGTCCCACCAATCATAATACCGTGTCCATCACATGCCGTCACACGTGGCCCTCCGCGAATAAGGGCGCCCAATGACATGCGCCGCCACCGAACGGGTGGTGGAAAACCGGCACCAAATGACTTGTTTACCACGCCGCTCATCCAATCATCGCGCACACTACCTGGTACCGGTTACACGTGTCGTCCGCGGCATTTCCGCGCTCCAACCTCTCCCCTAAGCCAAAGCGCCTCCCACGGGCCGTGCCGCCATTTTTTGGATGCGAGCGATTTTGCTACATTTACACGTGTCAGCCACACTCCCGTCCCCAACCTCTCCCTCACGCCAAAGCGCCTTCCACGGGCCGTGCCGCCATTTTATTGGCGGGAAGGGATTTTGCTACTTTCACACGTGTCGTGCAAGCCGCCTCGCTTCCACACCACCAACCTCGCACCACTCTCTACAATGAAATCCTCTGGCTCCTCCGGCGCTCCCACCTGCCATAATCTACCGCATAAATTCTAGGGCTCCCTCAGCCTTCCTCCGGCCGCCCGCTACTCCACCATACGATCCTCTGGATCCTTCAGCCTCCCTCCAGCCGGTCGCCCTACTCTACACAATGCAACCCTAGCTGTCTCTCCGGCCGCCCGCTCTACTGTACACAATGCAACCCTCGGCCTTCCTCAGGCCGCCCGCTACTCTACACAATGAAATCGTTTGGCTCTTACGGCCTCCCTCCGGGCGCGGTGCTCCCGCCTGCCATACTCTACCACATACAATCATCTGGCTGCCTTGGCCCTCCTCCGGCCGCCCCTACTCTACACAATGTAATCATCAGCCTTCTTTCGGCCGCCCCTACTCTACACAATGCAACCCTAGTCCTTCCTCCGGCCGCCACCTACTCTACAAAATGCAACCCTTGGCCTTCCTCCGGCCGCCGCCATACTCCGATCCAATGCATCCTATGGCTCTTTCGGCCTTTCTCCGGCCGCCCACCCACTCTCTACAATGGATTCCTCTGGCTCCTCCAGCCACCCTCCGGCCGAACCTTCGCCATTCAGGAGTCACCTCCGGGGGTTCACCTGGTCCACTGCTAGGCCGCTATCCCTCCTTCTTCCCCTCAGCAACATCCAAACGCACTCGCGATATTCCTTTGCTTGCTAATATGGAAGGGGTAGCACAGGGTGGCCAATCGGTCACCCTTAACACTTTTTTATGAAACAACATAACAACATAAGAAGAAGGGAGCGCATACAAAACACAACAACGCCACGGGGGGGGACAACCGACGGTCCCTCAGACCTTAACCCCCTGGTTTTCCCGGGCGCGAACGAGGATAATCACGTCCTGGTGTCCCAGGGAGGCTCGACGTGTTCGCGTACCCTCCGCGGTACTCGTATGTTGAATCAGTGCGCAGAGCCGAAGGGCTACTTGAGGTTACTTGTTCTTGTCTGATTTGCTTGTAGTTGGTTCCACTTTGTCCGTTGATTATCTTGTGATCCAACCTCGATAACTGAATGAAAGTCCAATAAAATGTTAGTTCTACAGTACCTCACCTCCGATTATCGCGTTCTATTGCGGCCCTTGCCGTACGATAATTGATTTACAATGCCCTGCTACGATTAAGTAGCGTTACAAGCTATGTAAATGTAGAGTCGACTCTGGTCTTGCGGTCGACAGGGGATCGGGCTCACGTTGCTACCGCATGGTGAGGGGATCTCCTTTGATCGTCTCGTTGGTGTTTGACCAACCTAGGCGTGTTTGGTTCTGGGTTCCCATCCCCGGTTGTTTTGACTTGTTAGGTGGAAAGGCGTGAGATATATAATTTCATAGTAATGTCTAGCTCTTCTTTATTGTTCTCCTGCCTAACTCGGTTCTGACATAAATACCAGTTCCGGCATCAGTCTAAATGTATTTTTAACACGTGTGACAGGTGTCACTGTTAGTAAATACTAACATGGTAGAATTACGAATTGACTCATTCAATCTATTTGGTCATCTCTAAATGGCGTGAACACTGAATTCAGTAAATGCGATAAATGAATGTGGGACCTGCATAAATTACTATTCAATCACAGAAACTCGCACCTGTATCAAATCTGTCAATTTGACATCGTAACGCTCACGCCGATCGCCTCCACGATAGGCACCCCCACCTTCGGATAGACCCGCGCGACTCTCATATCCATACTGATAGTTGGAGCGCTCTCTACCGCCCCCACCGGACGGTCCGGCACGGCTATAACCGCTGTTGTCACCATCCCATGCCGCATAATGACTTGAATCCCAAGGTCTGTGACCATATCGCCGTTCAATCCCAGCTGGCTCGTAACCCGGCAGATCCTCGCGGAACCGAGCCAAAGGACGATCACTAAAATCCCCCTAACCGGCGCTACGGAGACGGGCTTGATTACCGGACACCATTTTCGCTTGCAGGCTCGCGCTTTGCGCCTGTAAACGCTTGACCAACACCATGAGATCGTCAATCCTGCGTTCCGCGCGGCTGTCCGCGCTCGGGTCGGCCACCACTACATCCCTTGACCTCTCCCTTCTTGTAGACTTGTCGCTAGATTTCCGCCGCGATTAATGATTACGGTGGGGCGTTCCAACAGTTCATTTGTCGATATCAACGGCTTGTTGTTGGAACACCTCAACGATGGAGCAAGCCCATGATATGTGGCGATGACGTCAGGCAGTTTAAACCTGGAGTCTCATCCACTCTGGGTAAGACTCCACAATCGGACGGTCCTCCCCACCCGGTGTAGCGGCTGGTGTAGCAAAAGGTACGACCACCATCACCATGAACTCATCCAGACAAACCCTTGCCAGCTGCACACCGGCCACGTTAAACCCTGGCTTTCTTGCAGCAACGGCTTCCTCGGCTTCGCACACCGGGTCGTGTGCGCGCGCACATAACCGCGTGCAGCTGCGCGGGCCTGGGCATACGGGTCGTTACTTGGCCACACTCCGGGGGTTTCTTCTTCGGACAGAATCTGATCACGCGCAACAAGAAGCAACAAGAAGGAAAAACAAGACGAACGGAAAGGGAAAACAAAATAATAATAATAATAGTAATAACTGAAATACTCACGAGCAAGAACAACAATGAGGTACTAACGATCCCCTCGACGGCGGTTGATAAATGCGAGGGAAGTATTCGTTAAATCGTTTGTTAGGGGAGCGGTCTCGTGTATTACCTCACCTAGTGGTGGGTACTGAGATATACCCACACTATTTTCGGTATCCAACTCTCTGTTTTTACTCCTTTCTACTGCCTTCCTTTTCTTTGTACGCTTTTCTCCATTCCCCTTTTTCCCCGCCTACACGTTTCTACTCGCACTCCGGCTGGCCACATGTAGCCTCCAGTATTGCAGAATAAATATCGCCTCGTCGACGCCAATCGGCACTGAGTTGGACAGGCATCGTTCCCCTGGAGATCAACTAGGACCCCAACCTAATCAACGACAGCTACCTTCGGACGCCCTACCCGAAAACCCCGTCGACTACACAGCGGGCTAGGATCACGACGATTTGCAAGTGTTCCCATACGTGCGCCCCCGGAAAGGCGCCACTGGACGCGTGAAGCACGCGATCATCCAAATCCCTGCCCTCGCCTCCACGATGGTGTTTACAGTCCACCGTCGTACTGGGCTTTATTTTCTTGCTCTGTTAATGTCCTTCCTCGACCCTTATAACCCCCTTCCGAGCTACTCGGCGGGGGTACCACACGAACGGCAACAAGTTACGCCTACTGGGCGCCATCCCCCTTCGATTTCGAATGGGACACTCGACGTATGTCTCCCGCTTCTAGGTCGCACCCAGCTTGGAGTGCGAAGTGATGACAGGAACCGTGTTCCTATCCCAATTTGTACCGGCCATACGCTGCATAGAGGGAACATTTGAACTGACTAGAGGGACAATAATCATCCTCGGTCACTATAAATTGTCGACCGAGCGCGTGGGAATAGGGGAGGGGGATTCCATCCCGGCTTGCGATCTGCTCAACTACAGGCAAACAATTTAGAGTCAAGGAAAATAAAAATTCCTCAAATCAAAATGGCAGAAGACAACAGTGAAAATGAGAGATCGTGCATTCGTGGATTGAGCAGATTTGAATTAGACTAGGATTTAAATCTCTGGGCATTCAGTTTTTATAACGAGATGGTGGAGAAAAAACTCCACCAGTACTTCCCGTACGACACAGAGTCACCACTCACTGACAAAATTAATGTCAAAAGTACAAAAGCGCAGCTGTAAGCTACAGAAGCATAAATTTCCAAAGCAAAGGATGAAGAGGATAAAACTAAACTTCTGGCAAGAAGTTGTTTAGTCAGATGCCTCCCACCACAGACCGTAAGGTAATGAGTGCGGTAAAGAAAAATAGTGACGTTAACAGTCTCTGGGATGCATTAGTGACCCAGTGTAGGTCTAAAAATACGCACACGCTTCGTAAAATATACAACCAGATCATAAACGTCAAAATGGAAACTACAGAAGGCCCAACTTCCTACCAAGGTAGGATTCAAGAGCTAGTGATGAGACTAGATGGCACTAAGTATGAAGTGTCTGAAGCACACAAATGGGGAATTCTCACTAGGGGACTAATTGAAGTCTACAAACAAATAGTTAGAAACATAAACGAATCGTTGGAGGAACACCCATACGCTACACTGATAATGAAATTACAAGAAATTTCAAGAGAGGATATTGGGAATCCCCATATCCCACTGGAGATTCAAAGAAAACCTGGATATTCTGGACATTGTGGTTCTGCACTGAACGCTACAACAAGCACTAATAAAGGAAGATATTCAAGTAGAATATTTCCAGGAAAGTGTCACTGGTGCTTGAAAGTAGGACACATCATTGCGGATTGCCGTGCCAAGAAGAAAGGAGATCCTAGAACCAAACCTGAAACGGCAAATGTGGATGAAAAAAAGCTGAATCTGAACCAACGACAACCGGTTTTGTCTTTACAAGATGTGAATCAGACTCGATTAATGACATGAAGCAATTGATAATAGACTCCGGAGCTTCACATCACTGCAATAATGACGAGTCTAAACTGCACACTAGAAGGAAAGTCTGTGTGGGATCAAAAGCTACCACAGGCTCTGAGAGTCTGAAAATAAGCAAAAAGGGTTTACATGAGGACTTCAGAGAAGTCAAACTGGTGCCAGATATGGGAAGGAGATTGTTATCAATCGGTCAAATGACCAAAGAGCAAAAAATAAAGGTCATTCAGGAATGACATATGCACATTTAATTGTACTGGCAAAATTGTCGAATCATCGCAAATGATTCGATCGTCCGAGCGATTCATGAGATACGACGGGAGAGGTGTCGATGCTGAGGAAATGTTGATGTGAATAGGAGGATGTAGATGTTGAAGAAATTTTGATGACGGGAATAGGAAGATGATGATTATGAGGAAATGTTGATAATGGGAATAGGAGGATGATGATGTTGAGGAAATGTTAAGATGGGAATAGGAGGATGATGAATATTATAATATGTTGATGATGGAGATGATGTTTATGATAATAATAGGGTGAGGATGATGACGATTATTATAGTAAGAAATAATAGGAAGATGATGATTATGACAGTATGTAATAATAGGGAGATGATGATTATGATAGTATGTTGATGATGGGGATGTTGATGGTTAATGATGATGTTTGACGACGATTGTTGAGGATATTAACGATGATATGACGATGACAATAAACGATGATTTTGACTAAAGTGATGATGATAATGACGACGATATGATAATGATACATATGAGAATGATGATGATACGTTGGTGATGGTGAGGTGATGATGATGATGTGCGGATGATGATGTGCATTGATGATGATGAGAATTGAAGATGGTATGCGGGATGATGTGCATTGATGATGATGAGAATTGACGAGGATATGCGGATGAGATACGCATTGATGATGATGACTTGATGAGGATAATGATGTCCTGATAGGGGCGCACTGATGACGGCGGCAAGAAAAGACGACATAATGATGATGGATTTTAGAATGGGCGCATGACCAGGAAAGCTACGCCCGGAATGGCTGTAATAAGACAGGAGGGAGGAGCACGCAGAGAGTGCCGACAGGAGCGAGAACGGCGCATGGACACCGATGCGCTGACGGCCAACCGACGAGAAAGAACAGCCCACTAAACAGGAGGAGAGGTAAGAAGGAGAAGTATCACACCTTGGGTTACACTTTGGTACAGAAGCGACACCCAAAGTTAGGAACTGAAACGCTACAGTATAAGGAAAACACCTTACAGGACAAATCAGATAGAACGGATATGACACGTGTATGACTAAACTCGAAACCGCAAATGGGTCAGACTAAATACGGGACACGAGCGGACTAATAAGATGGTCCATGCGTGTTAGAGTCACTTGTCTTAATTAGATACGTTTACCAAATTAAACAAATGGTACAGTGAATTCACACACGTGTGGACGAGTAACTGACACCAAACTGGGGGTATAAAGAGGAAGTATTCTTTATCGTCAGCAGAGGAAAGAGGAGGTAGATTTAATTAAAGAAATAGTAACAATTTCGAAAACGAAAGACATCTATCGTCAAAATTCGCATCAAGCGAGATCTCGACCAGGAGGGAAATATCCAACCACAACGGGCCGACGTCGACTTAATCATTCGACGGGTCGCGCAAAGGAAAATACTACACACCAGTTGTGTTGCGATTGCAGTAAGCTGCAAACTGAGTTGACAAGGATACTGTAAGGTACATGCGATCTGTCATCCGCAAAGGTGTGAGCTCGCACCAGGATTCAGATCAATTGGCGCCAATTCTACGAATCGCGAAGAATATCAAATCACCTTTCCAGCTAATTAATAAAAACACCAAGTAGAAACGACTCACGTCATCCAGATTAGGTAGCCTTTCGGCGACGGCTATTCGACAACCATGTCCAACAACCGCCGAAGCCGTCAGAAAAGGAACTGCCGCACGTGCAGGGTAATTAACAACAGATGAAGCATTGCCCCCATACTGGTAAGTGGCAACAACAGAAGGTTCTGATTCACACATCTCGGCATCGTCATCTTCGCAGGTACCAACACCTGCATCTTTGTCCTGAAAATCATCATCACAGCTTCTACAGGCGCTGTCGTCAACCCAACCATCAGGGGCCATGTCAAATTTGAAACCAACCGGATGACCATCCGGAATTGGAGGTCTTGTACTCGCAGCTACACGCTGTGCTTCAGCTTCACCAATCGCACGACGAGCAACGGGATCATAATACATCCAATGTCTCCTGAACCAATACGGCCAGGAGAACTGTCATCACACTTTTCAACCCGTGCTCGCCACGTTGGGTACAGACTAGCGAAATTGGTCCTTTCGAACACAAGAAACATACCGAGATACTCGTCAACATTCGCCTGTTTACTCAGTATTAGAAGCAAATCCAGCTCACGACTGAAACGAATCGTGTGAAGAGATACGGCCAAGAACCGGTAGTTATCATACGCTTCCTGAAGAAGGAACGCGGCAGTATTAGCCACCATTTCGGTGCAATCCACAACCCACCAACAGCTGTTGGGATCGTTATGCATCTCGGTCCAGACATACGAGAAACATGACGGGAGCTCGAAAAAACAACCCCCGGGAACCTTAGAACGGCCCAGTTCTTGATCAACTTAACCCAACCATTCGGGCGCGAGTTGGAGTGAAGGTGGAAATGCGTGACGCATTGAATTGTTTTTTGATGGACCAATTAAATTTTGAACATTATTGAATTCACAGCTTACAGACGAAATGATCAATAAATATATCTGTTATAATATTTTTAATATATCTTTTTGATTTAAATATATTATTTATACTGTTATGATTATGTATATCTTTATTATTACCTATATCTTGATTCAAGATTCTTGAACGCCGATGTTTGAGGTGTTAGTCTGTTCCAAATGTAGTTTGATTGTTTCTTACATAATGTTTTATTTTTGAGATCATCTTTGGGGGTCAACCTAGTAAAAACTGTAATTTACATGAGATTATGGAAAGGGTCTCATTTGTAGCAAGGATATTCACTCTTACAGCAAAGAGTGAAAAAAATTTTTCTTTCGGTTATAATAATAATACATTAAACGTTTTGCAAATGAGACCGTTGTCTTCTGGTTTATTATTATAAACATTTCATGTTTTGCAAATGAGACCGTTGACTTCGAATTTATTATTATAACCGAGAGTATTTAACTCGTACCAGAATCTGTTATTGTCAGACTACTAATCTACTAGTAGTCATCTTCACCAAGCTCCTAAGTAGGAATTTCAGCGAAGAAGCCACAATGACACAGACGAGTAATAGGAGAGGAAGAAGTTCAAGGTATACAACTCCTTCATATCCAGTTGAACTGTCCCAGCCGGCACCATCTACGCCTGCATCTCCAGTTGAACCATCCGAACCAGCACCATCTACTAAGATTGTTCTTTATGGTGGAGAAATTGGACCATCACCATCAAAACCAAAACGAGCATGTCGAGTTGTTGCCCAATTATTGGCGGGACAATACAGTCAAGCTTTTGTGCCTCCATCCGGAACAGATTACTATGACGTATCGTCAATAGTTCCTATGGATGTACGCAACGAAGAGGATGAGATAATGACTGAGAGGCGGAAAATAAGTAACCGAAGTAAGCGAAGAGTGAAATCAGCGAGACATAAGGATAGTGAAGATGTTCAAAACGAAGATCGAGGTGCAGTCCTTGAAAAAATGAAAAGAACAGGGAAGAAGATCGGAAGAAGAAAAAGAGAAAGAGAGGACATACTGCGCTCATTATGTGAGGATGATTATGATGAAGAATCTCTTATCATCAATGATTTACATACAAGGAGAAGAAGAAAGCAAGGTGTTGTTATGGCAAGTCCTGGCCAATAAAAATCTAAACTTATTACAGTTCCGGCTAATGTCTACAACCAATGCAAAAGGGATCACGAATCTTCCAAACGAATTTGTAAGGAACTTTGTTCCACTGTTTCTCTTTGGAAAGAGAAGCGTAAAAAACTATAGAAAGAACTTAACAGCGCAAAAGTTGAGGCTGAATGCGCCAGTACCTATACCAAAGGCTCATCAGTCCCATCCTCTATTTTAAAGACATCATCTGGTATACCTTCAACATCATTGAAAGTGAGATAGAAGGACGCTGATAGAGCAAGGTTCATGAAAGTCTTAGTACCACCGAAATTCCGTTCACGATGGCCAAGTACATGTATCAATTATATGATCGTGTGACGACGTTCTTCCACCAATACATATCTGAAGTATGTATGTCTGGGTTTTATGACATGTGCTATACAATTGAATGGGCATCAAAGTCATTAGTGATGAGGATCGTGTTTGTAGGGATTGGAGGGGAAGAGGGATAAAAGTAAAAGTATTTAAACCGGAAATAATTGAGGGAAATGAGCATCGTTCAGGGTCCCCACTAATTAAATCCTACCTCTAGAGTGATGAAGAAGATTCAAGTTCTACTAGCCTATACGTTACTTCATTGTCGTATCCAATTTGCCTGATGGATGAGTCGTGTAAATGGACATTCGTTACCGCTGGTACTGATGTCCTCAGTAACTTCTTAGGTCAATGTGCTATCACATTGATGAGACACAGCGTAAATAACTTACCTCCTCTGGAATTGGAGGAGAAAATATTTAGGATTGAACCCAAAAGTAAGGAGCAGCTGAGAAATAGATTCGAAGTGGTATGTACTCAGAAGTTCAGCACACGAAAGAAGAGTATGGAAGACACATTTTTTTGGCGCTTGGATATGAACATATGACTGTCTCGAAAGCCAAGAGTTCTGTATTATCGTCTTCATTAAGTCAATTCCAAGAAAAGAATGTGAAAGAGATGAAAAAGGCATATTAAAAATTGCATCGTCTCCTGCCAAATGGACAGAGGGATACTACTTGGTGGCGAAAAGAAAAATATGACGATATTTGTGCTACAACTGTATCTGATTTGATCCTAGACTCAGATAAATCCGGTACATCACGTAGTATGGATAGGTTGTTCGGGAATGAGGCTGCTCGGAAAGCGTTTCACGATTTTAGAAAGTTTGTAACGAAACCTGCTTATGATGCTACTTTTATGACACTGATTCGCCTTGATGCGATTGTAACAGGAATTGTAGATGTTTTACGTTGTGAAGAACTGGCAAATAGCGAAGACAATAACGACGAAGAAGGAGAGACGGTCAATAGCAACTTGGAAAATTATGACAGAGATGGAAAAAGAAATGTCACAACCAGGAAGTCGTTTAGAGGTGGTCAGGTTCCTATGGAATCGGTTCGCAAATATAAGAATCTGCTTCCAGTTGCTGCTTCTCAATTTCTGTCCGACGCCTTACGCTTCTTTAGGGAAGGGATGGATTCTAAGAAAATAAAACAG
>JAULBU010071185.1:0-10496 GCA_032358235.1 Odonthalia washingtoniensis | reverse complement strand
TTCAATGTGTGGATTCCAGTATCGCAATGTTTCTGAAATGTTTCTATGCATTTAAATTTGAGAATAGTAATTCTGTCCCCGATGTCAGCTATCGATTTACGTGATCATTAAAGGGAGATATTGTCGTATAGCAAATCTGGCATTCATGTTGTGTAAATTTGTGCAAATGTTTGTCAAAGGAGAATCGTCCTAGTAACCAATGGTTCTACCAATATATCCTACCGCGAAAGGGAAAACCATATCCAATCCTTTGTAATCTTTTCCGTCCAACATTCCTCAAATTGAATTAGTTAGGAAGAAACCGTTCAGTTGTTGGGATTTCTCCCTTGTTGAGAAGTCAACATGGAAACCGGGTGCACCGAACTTGTTTTCTATTGCAGCAAGAAGTGAATTAAAAGCCCGAAAAAATGCCGCGCGCTGTGCCCGAAATTGTTTCCCATTATTCCGTTTGTCCATGATTTTGATTTGTTAATAATTGACTTGGCAGATATGTCATGAAACATGTTTTGATTGATTTAGAAGTACCGAGATGAAGGTTATCTAATGGTTCATACGTAAACATTGAGAACACACTTGGAAGAATAAGGTGAGGATATCTCTTCTCCAGCTTCTCCAGAAATGAGACCCATGGTGCGAGAGAAATGTCCTGCAGAATGTTTTGTGCTTTCCTTTGAAAACAATTCTTCTGTACTGTTGAAAAAGTTTTATTTGCTGATTTTAACAAAGTGATAACGGCATCCCTTCTGGTTTGTACATAGTGAACGGTTCTGGGAGGCGATAGTGCAGATATTGGACCAGTCTTGAAATCCGTTGAAGATCCTAAGCATCTCACGCATGGACGTGTGGGGGTAAAGTTATGTAGAACTGCAGACATGTCTTTGTTTTCTGGTATGTAACAGCAGTATGACAATATGACAGGGAATCAATTCCATTTCATCTTGTTGATTGTGCATGCCGTAAGACCTTCCATGGACTTTTCAATTAATGGCGCAAGAACCGTTGTCATTGCATCATGAAACGAAACCATTTTATCATCTCGACCCCGCACTGACGAGGTCAGTGGGACGTGATCGTCAATCGCAATAATGTTATCACTGTTTGTATCACTATTGCCGGAGTAGTCCTCTATGAAATTCTTTGACTGTGATCCTTGTAAGCCTACAGGAAGAAAGCCAAGTAATGTATATCAATGGTCTATTAGAAATCGTCTGAATTCTAAAGACATATTCAAAAATGTGACGTGTATGCGATAACCAACTAAGGTTTGCGACTTCAAAGTTGTTGCTGTTTTACCGATATATATCTGTAACATTCCAACGAAGGACTTCGACGACGTGTCTCTACTTTGATTCCACTCAATTGAAGACTTTTCTTCAGTCATTAAATGGTTTCTTATGGACATGTACAACTGTGCAAAGAATTCGGAGTGAAGATAATGTGAGATATAATCACGGTCAACTTCGTTGAAACAAGGTCTAAATGTCACATCTGTGGCACTAGCGACAATAATTTGTGTACGTAACAAATCAATGACGTCTTTTTTTGTATGAGAAAGCTTTTCTATTGTCGTCTGATGCACTGTTGTATGATACCTCCATTTTTTGAAACCCGTCATCGATTAAACTACGATACACTGTTCTGTCCACAATTGAAATGCATTTATTCAAATCAATTATGTGGTTACGAACAACATCTCTACTGAAAGTATCTGATAGAAGCATCCGGATTACCTTACGTTCAGCGTCAATTCCAATTTCTTCTGATAATGCTACCAAATGATTCGCTGTAGATTTTAAATCAGTGACCTCTTCCGAAGGTTCGAAGGGACGTTGGTCATCAGGAAGTGCACAGTCAGGCTCATCATTGTACACTCTTTCCATGTAAGCTCGTTCGTAATGGTAATCGGATCTGTCCATGTGCTGCTGATAACCGTTTCCATTTGTTGCATGTAGCATAGTGTGCAATCTCTTCTTCTTACTGTATTTGCATGATGCAGCATGTCGTTTGTAATCAGCCCAGACGTCTGTAGAGTATGTGCAATACGTTGTATGGTAGATGAATCTTTTCGTTACAATTATTCTGGAACGTCGGATCCAGAGCGATAATTAGAATATTGGTAGAATAAGTTGGTAATAGGGACCAACTTATTCATGGATATTTCTTACTTTTTACTGCCAGTACCAGCAGTCGATGCTGCAACTGCAAGTAATGGAAAGAAATATAATCATGTTTCAATTTAAAATATGTAAAACATTTCCTCCATATGGAATATGTAAACCTTTCCTCCATATGGAAGCCGAAAAAGTGGAGAAAACTAAATAATTGATTTCCTGTTGCAAAAAATTAATTATTTGATTTTGGGGAATTGATTTTGTTGAAAAAAATCAATTGCATAATTTCCTGCAAAATTTTGGCCTCCATATAGAGGAAAATATTTTTCATATTTTCTGTTGTCGGCAATGTGTGAGTGGGATGGCAGCCTGTATTAAGTAAATACGTGACGTTGCAAAAAATGACAGGAACATATACACATTTAAATAGAACTGTTTCTGAGAAAAAACGTACATTTTACTTTAGCATATATGTAGAAATACACTTAGACATGCAAGGTAAACAAATATAAATTCATTCAAGGAGCAATTGCCAACATAACGGGGGCTATTCAACATCTGCCATTCCCCAATCATCCATACTTTGTAGTTGATCGTTACTGCCATCATCTTTCATCTGGTTCTCTGTCGCTATGACTACGACTCGAAGGATTGCTTGAACTGTGCGATGTGTGGAGAGATAACCGTTGACCTTCCCTGCGAAAGCTGCATCCATATGCGTAGGAAATAGCATCTTTCAAATTGCTACCGTCCGGGATAATATACAGATGCCATCTGTATATTATATTATATTATATTAGGTATCAGTGATACCTCAGTGCTCCTGTTCCATTCCATCCTAGCCCTGCGTGCTGAACGTAACCACCTCCAATGAAAATAGACTGTGGGGGATTTGAATTTCATGCATTTTCAAACAACTTGCAATTCTGTACCTTTCCTCCTGACTGAAATGGACGTAATGATGGGACCAAGGAACTATCCATAAAGATACACCTTCATTATCAGTTGTAATTGTGAAGTAACCGTGGAACCACTCTTCCTGACGTCGAAATCATTGTGACCATGTTGTGGTGGAAAATTCTTACCAGTGATCAGAAAGCTGCCCCACCGTTCAGAATTTTTGCCGACCATTTATAATTGTTATATATATTCAACAATGAGCACAAAAATCGAATCCATAAGTCCAGTGCAGCACGGCGTTTAGCTATGCATACATAGTCAAGATGATTTTCCATTTGATTTTCAAGTAGACTTCTTGTACTGTAGTAACATCCAATGCCATTGTTTCTGTCATGTTCGTCATTTCCAGAATTATCAGTGTTGATAATAGGATTCCAATTATCTCTATTTCTTTCATCTTTCAGCGCCTCTTCGCCCGGAAACCATATTTGAATTCCGGTAAAAAGTTCACCAATTGTCTGTGAAGGAAAGTCATGGTTTTCATGAAACATACGTCCATCTAAAAGTTTCATCCCTGTCTAAAGGATCAGACATACTCTCCAGAATGCGGTACCCATCACTATCCAATTGTTGTTTCTTCCTGCAGAAGTAAGCAAGTCCACAGCTTCCTTCAACATTCCTTTTTGCATGTAACCATTTTTGTGATTCTGTGTGATCTTGCGAAGTTCAATATGTTCTGCTTGCATGTAGGCAGCCCAGGTCCAAGCTATATATCTCAATTCTAGTAATTGGTCATACATGAAGAAACGTGCGCACGATGAGAGTCTGGGATTAGTACCGACTTCAGCAGAGTATTCATATCATAAAACATTTCGACATCCACTACTTTCTTGCCTTCTCCGTCCATCCTGTCAATCTTGATTTTTCTCGCCTGTATTTCTTTACTTATACGCTCCATCGTAGCTCCATTGATGGTATCATCTGTTAAATTGTGTCTTCGGTGTTGTAACATTTCTTCAATGGTCACTACATCTCCACACATTTCGTTTAGTCTATTCCACAGAGCACTACATCTAAGTGGAATAACAATTTGAGGCGGTTTGTTATCGTAAGGGACGATGTCATCTGCCACGATAGACCATGGAAAGGGCCTCGAAATTATATTTAGTCGTTTTGTTGATGTTGACCTTCCACTACTTGCCGATGCCTCAATCTCTGGCGTGTCTTCTTCCATGTCAGACAAAATGGGACTCTTTGCCTTTTCGTTCTATTTTTTCGCTCGAGGTTCTTCCTCATCACTACTCTGTATGTAAATAATTTCACTTTGCTGCCTTTTGTTGCTTTTCGTATATGCTGGAATAATTCCATGGACACCCATTTCTCTTGTTTGTTTTCCTTCATTCAAACCGTCATTAATTTATTTCAAAAAGTACTGCCTTATATTCTTGACAAGTCTGTCATGGGGGACACTTGCACGGGTAACCAGTTTACCAGACCTATTTTCAACACCATACTCGAAAAGTCACATGTGATTGCGAAAGGTTGCATGAATAGAATGATTCCTTGTTCATGTATCTGGGATGACAACGTCCATTAGTTCCTGCATTGTCTTCGGAACTTCTTCTTCTCGTAAATCACACTCACTGTCCGAAATGTCTTCCAAAAATGTCCGCATAGACTTTAAGAAATTATTACCAAGCCTATAGAAGACAGTTACATCAAATATTCCCTTTTCTGGGCTTACAAAATAAGCTTCAGCTGCATCAAGTAGGTAAATTATAGTCTCCTGCGAACCACTGATGAGGATTCCACTGTCCAAGTACGTCACCCCTATTTTACCAGAATCTTTCCCAGTTACAAACTGCGGTATGGTCTTGATCATTCCCATGACAGATTTGAATCCGACAAGCATGGTTTCCACAAGGGCGTACTGTTTGTATGTTGAGGTACTTTTCGCATCAAGAAAATTTGTTCTTTCCATGTCCCTAGCAATATCCACTATCCTCGCTTCTTCAAACGGTATCTTATATTGTTCGTTAAAGGTCTCAGAATATCGTATGACACTGTTCATGAGGTCAATGAACGAAATGTCCTTTTTTTGTATTCGGCGACGATATGTTTCGAGACCTGCTGATATTTTAAACTTCCAAAGATATCATGGTCACATTTTCATTTCGTACAAGGAGAGCGACACGAATTCGATCTCTTGCCAAATTTGTTTTGGAAGTTACCATTCTACCAAGAATTTGGAGTGCGGACAGGCGATGTCTACCGTCCACAATAACTAATGACTTGTCGGACTTCAGTAAAATTCTATCTCTTTCCTGGCTGCACAATGGCAAGATACCAGTATACTTTGCCGTCAGTATCTTCAAATTCGAAAGTCACAGAGATCATTCCGAAAAAAACTTAATACAGCTCTTGTTCAAAGGATGTAACAAATGTATTACGATGCTCGGCTCTGACATCCCTCAGAGAGTTCTTGACGTTTTTGACTTGATTGACTGGAAGCCATAATTTGAAAGTCAGATAATTACTAAGACGAAAGTCTGTAAGCGTAACAGACCTCACGCTATCGGTCTCCTTATTACCATCCCTGTTCGCGAGTTGAATTGCGATAAATTTCATCGCTTGAGAATCCCAGCAATGAACATCATCTTCTGATTCAAAATCAGGGAGGATTGCTGGGTTGGCACCTCTTCCATTGTTTTCATAATACGGATATCACCGTTCCTTATGCATTGACTTGATTTGCACACCAATTATTTCAATTCTGTCCACTATGTCATCCCGTGCGGCCGTTGCCCATTTCGCTACACTCTCTGTGTTAGTTCCATCCTAGCCCTCAGTTTTGCTGTACCAACAAGGACTGCACTCATATCCGAACAATCAATTCCTCGGTACCCTCGGGATGACGTCACCACTTCAACAGAATCATCATCTAGACAGTACAGCTCAACATAAACATCTGGAACGATACCCCTTACCGCCAAACCGGTACCGTTTTCCTCTCCAAGAATTAGCTTGTGGAATAGTTCTTCACCTCTTGCCTGGAGGTAGCTGTACACGAGATACTTTCCCTGTGTAGATGAAGAATATGACCACATAGTTGATTATAGAAGTATTATATTGTAGTTGAGAAATATTGGAGTCAGTTGACGACGTCTGGTTGTGAAGAAGGATATCGTAATGTTCAGAAATATTTAAAATCAGTTGATGACGGCTGGTTGTGAAGAGGGATATAGTAATGTTGTTCGCAATATATAGAAAAAATTATATTGCGATTTGACAATGTCTTCGCTTCAGTTGTTTGACTTCGATGATCGGTTTGTTGTATTTGTTGTCATAACCGGAAATGTTGTTATCATAAACAGATATGTTGCATGAATTTATTATCTGGACGGTGCTTCTATAACAACAAAATAATTGTACCGTGTACGGGTGTGTTGCACTCACTCCTGATTTGAAAATGAATTAGCTTCAGTTGTATGACTTCGATGATCGGTTTGCCGTCTTTTCTATCACAACCGGAAATGTTGTTATCATAAACGTATCTGTTGTATGACTTTCTTAACCGGACGGTGGTTCTGACACGACAAATTAATTGTATAGTGTACGGGTGTGTTGCACTCATCCCTGGTATATTGAAACATATTTTTGCGACAAAAAAATTACTCGCAAATATTTTCGAACAATTTTCCTCCATATGGAGGCCGAAAAATTTCAGAAAACTAAATAATTGATTTTTGGTTGCAAAAAATTAAATATTTAATTTTCTGCAAAACGTTTCCTCCATATGGGGTCCTAAAAATGGAGGAATATTTTAACATTTTTTCCGTC
Organism: Odonthalia washingtoniensis; assembly: GCA_032358235.1. Classification (NCBI taxonomy): domain Eukaryota; phylum Rhodophyta; class Florideophyceae; order Ceramiales; family Rhodomelaceae; genus Odonthalia; species Odonthalia washingtoniensis. The sequence goes on along the minus strand of JAULBU010071185.1, from coordinate 3,645 downwards.
TGTTCCAGTAGTACAAGCAGGCCCAACCCGATGCCGTGCAGGAAATTAAATATTTAATTTTCTACAATATATACCAGACCGCAACATTATATAACTTTCCCGGACATAACATCGCAGTACTACTATCGTTAAATTACCTTCTTCACGTTCGTTCCTATTATTCCACCATCAACATCGACGATTGCGCCTCTTCTCCACCAACATCAGCCACAAGGATTTTACAATCAATTTCAACATTCTACATCCCAATTCCCAACTGTTTTAAATATATTTTTCAACCCGAAACTGAGCAACACCACAACATGTCATCTTCAACCTCTACTAGAAATGCTCTACCGTGAAAAATTCAGCCCTTGAATCTGAATTCACTGGATTTATGCTGTTTTACTTTATTGACAGGTTCTCCGGTTCATCTTTCAAAGAAATTCAACTACAGGAATGTCAACTTCAAGAATTATCTGGAATGGTTGAGGTTCCAAGAAGACCCGATTTCCAAGGCGTATTACAACACGTTTTGAAAGCAAGGCGAACGACAGAAAAAAGGCTTTGAAACAATCGGTATTCGAGTCTATAGGAGCTAATGGTGACAAGGTCCTAGCAGAAATGGATTCTCAGAAAGTGCATCAGATAGCCCATGCATCTCTCGCCATATACACATATGGTTATATGGTTGTAGAGATGAACACACACTGCAAATGTTCATTGACTTGTTCATTGACTTGTTCACTGACAACTTCTCTTCGACTGGTTTCTTAGTTGGTCCAAAATTCATTCAAGTGATCATCCAATCATCTGTGAAAAGACCAAGACGGAAACCATTCAACATGTCTATCCCAACAACTTTAGAATGTATCCTATTTTCCACAGCATTTCATTTGTCTTTGAGACAATGTCGAGAAAACATTCTAAGACGCGTAGTAGAAATATTCTCAGCACCAAACATTTCACTGGTACTAGAATAGAGTTCGTTTGTCAAACAATTTTCAAGGCGTGGACAAGACTGGAAACATCAATCGACATACCTCTAGTCAATACAAAGATGTCACCGTACATCTTTTACAACTCAAAAACATCAAGATTCGAAGTTCTTTCTACAAGGAGCGATGGTTTTTCTCCAGTAACTCAAGAAACAAAATATACGGCAGATGATGAACAAGTCACTATCGAATAATTGGTGTCCGAACAAGCCTGGAATAGAAAAAACAGAGCGGACAAAGCATTTCGTTACATCTAATATTCATGTTTTACCAACCTACACAAATTATTGTGAAACATTTCGTTGTACAACCCTTGTTCTAACATGGAATCTACTCCGATGCTGAAACCTTTCTTTTGTAATCCACAAAGTTCGTAATTACCGCAATGCTTTTCTGGTATACCTGGTCATGTCTCCGAGCCTCTCAACTTATCTGTTCCAGTTAGTAACACCATGGAAATTATCGTAGACGTTGATGAGAATATGTTTCCTTCAGAGGAAACGGAAACAGGTAATAGTAAGCGTGTATGTTCACTGTCTTTCGAACAGTTGCAAATAAATAAAAGGAAATCTAATGTTGGTGGAAACCAAGACATGGAAACATCCTCAAACAAATCTTTGGATATCCCGACAGAAGTTAAGGAGGAAAATAATGTCGAACCTGCAGCTTCAGATGACCTGACTACAATGGGAATAAAAGCAATGGAGGTGCTGAAATTAAGTATGGAGAATTACTGTTGCTGCTATGATTGTGATTTTCAGTCTCTCTTTGATACACATGAAGATCCTATGGGTCAGACTCTACAAGGTAATGTTCATTTCATTCTAACAGACCCTCCATAAAACATTAGATATATCAACGACTATCCAAATTCAGATCATGATCATTTCACGGTAGAAGACATGAAACAATTGGTAGATTTCTAGGAAAATGTTTTAAAACCGGGAATTCATGCACATAGTTTTTGTTCAGCAATGAAATTTTCTTTCTGGGTTCAAACTATAAGTTGAAGAAGGAATTAATACCATTGCAAAACCCTGAAGATGATCAAATTGGAAAAGGATACAAGACGAAAATAAGTGTTTTCAGTGTGGAGGAAACATCGCTCCATTACACGAAGACAAGGGGTTACTATGCATCAGATCCAACGACATCCCGTCTAAAGCACCTCTCTGTGGGTGAACATGCAGTACACTTCTAGAAGAATGGTACGGTATGGGATCACGCTTTGAAAAGGATAAACTACAGTCGTTCTGGATTCATTACTTCAGTTCATCTCGAAACGTGTAATGAAATGAATAACATCCCAAGGGTCCCTAACAACGAAAAGGTATTCCTTCCATCTCAGATGGAGTCTTCCGGTCGAAGACCAATGCTCCGACCAGAGCAAAAGTCAAGAAAGTGGATGATGGATATTATCTTCAAATTTACCCATCCTGGTGAAATTGGTTGTGGATCCATGCGCTGGTACATTTTCTGTTGCAATTGCATGTATCATTCTTCCAAAACATAGGAAATTTGTCGGTGATGATATGGATGATAGCTGTTTGGAATGCTGCTAGACGCAACTCTTCGAAGTTTTCGCTCGTCAGTTACTCAACAATGAATCAGACAGTGAGAGAAGAGAAGAAGACCTACTTGCAGCGCAACAATATTTGGAAGAGCTGGAAGCCATTTCCGTGAAAACAGAAGGGATGTATGGGATATTCCTCCTGGACTTCCTCCAGTTCAGACTTTCCCTAAGCACGTTCGTCACTTCATTTCACAAGCCATTGGGGATGCATCGTTGTATAAAAACAGTGTTACGATACCGTGGGACATGTGGAAAATATCATGGAAGCGAGCCCTTGATGGAATACGTACAAATATGTTGCTTGCAATGGAAGAAGGGGCACTAGGATTTTCCCTGAAACCATCTATAATCAAACATGATGAAGCTGGTATGGTTTTTTTCGCAGAAAAGACAAATGATGAAGGTTTTCTCATTGGTCATTACTATGGAACATTGGTTTACGGAAATATTAGCGGGAATCAATCAATTACAAAAAAGTATGGCGGGGGTTTACTTTCGGTATCTAAAGGGCAGTTCCTGTAATACGGTACGAATTGTTCACATAAATTCACGGTAACTGATGGGTTGGAAAAGAAGACATGGATTGTAGCTGCCCCTTGGGGCATTACAAGATACATTAATGATTTCTATTATCTCCCTGGACATAAAGCTTCGGCTAACGAGAGATTGAATAATCCAAGAACTGCAAATTGGGCTCTAGTGCAAAACAGAAAGTTGAGAACTTATGCGGTTGAAACTTCTTACAAAACTTTGGAGATTCGTGCTTTATGTCCTATTGCAATAACTTTTCATTGATTACGGTCCTAATCATGTTCATCACGTGAACGATAACTAGTTCATTTATTTTCATTTTTTCAGTCAAATTATCTTCAAGTTCCTTATTAAATCCCTTCCATTTATTATTGATTCCAATTGCCTGATGTGCATCATTGATTTGAACCTGTCCGTTAAATCATGTAACTGACACGTTACCTTTGCAATCTCTCACGTCACGTCAATGTTGAATATGTACCATACTTATCCAAGTTGTCACCACGTCGATGGGTACTTAGAATCACATCCTTGTAAAATCCCTTCCATTTCTCATTGGTTCCA
>JAULBU010071163.1:0-10499 GCA_032358235.1 Odonthalia washingtoniensis | reverse complement strand
GATGGCCGCGCTGATTCCCTGAACGGCAGTTTCGACACCGTAACGGGGCGGGTCTACACCATCGCAGCGGCTTCCGATGTAATGACCCAAGACACCACGACGGATATCCGCATGGGTTCGCTCGGAGGTTTCAGCTCTAACGTGGACGTGCTGTTCGCTGCTGTGTGGGTTGGCCGGCGTTTCACACCGCTTCAGCTTCAATCTTGGTCATCCCGCCCTTACCAAATCCTTGAGCAACCCGCTCGCCCTCTGTGGGCCCCTGCTCCTGTAGCTACTGTCTATCGGCCGGGGTCTGACATTACTGCAAACGGATGGACAGCAACACCTTCTGGTTCGTTGTTTGAGCGAATTAACGAATCTACCCTAGACACTGGCGACTACATCACTAGTCCAAACCTGACAAACGCTGTAACACTTGGTTGGGATGTTTCTGTTCCAACAGGTACTAACACGATTCGTATTAATGCTCAGTATCTAGGCACAACAGGGCAGCTTAGGGTTGTCATGTTAGATTCTGGTGGAAGTAGTGTAGGTAACACTTCTTGGCAGGCACTAACAGCATCAGCGGCAACATACGAACTTACTGTGACAACCACAGGGATTTCAACACAATTTAGAATTGAGGTTCAATAAATGAGCAACATTACCCTTAATCCGGGAACTGGTGGAGCTACAGTAGCTACTGATGTACATGGTGGGGACAACTATCAACTTGTTAAAGTAGCAGGTAACCGTGCTGGTTTGTTCCCTGGTTATAGTGGTGCTGAAGACACTTTCCCTGCTTCTCTTCTTGTAGATGATGATGGTAGCTTGATGACTCGTAGTGCAGTGCTGACTGATGAAGGCACTTTCCGAGTTAACTTTGCTAACACTTCGTTGGCTGTCAGCATTGGTTCTGTCACTGTGTCTGGTGCGGTTGTCACTGGTACTGGTTTTCTGACAAGTGATGTTCACTTGAAGGATTACTTTAAGCTGGATGCTGATGGTGAAGCTAACTGGACTCAGATTGCTTCTATTGACTCTGCAACGCAGCTCACACTGGTAACTGCGTATGCTGGCGGTAGTTCTGGTGCTGCTTCTCGGTCTTTGACGCAGCCCACCACAGCAGCAGGGGGCACCGTTAGCGTTGCTTCTGGCCAATGTACTCTGGCTAGCGGCACTACCACGGGTGCACGGGCTGTTCTTGGTCGTCAACTTGATTATGCTCCTTTGGTATGGCGTAGTCGTTTGTCCATCAGCCAGCGTATTGCAAACCAAAGCACTCGGTTTGGGCTTGTAGAGTTTGCCCCTACTGCACGATGGTTTGCCCGTTTTAGGGCTGAGGGTACAGTAAACACTGTTATTGTTTGTGAGAGTGCCCGTAACCCTACAGGTGCTCCTTCGGCAGCAGAAACTGAAACTACTACTATCACGTTGCCTAACGGTCTTACGACTGCTTCGTTGGTTGAATATCGTGTTGAGATGATGACGGAAGCTGTTCGCTTCTATGTTGCTGGTGTTTTGGTGGCAGAGCACACCCGATCAATGCCAAGTCAGTTTGATATCTTGGGTTCTGGTGTGCTGCTAGAAAACACAGGCACTGCCGGTAGCAATACAAACGTCATTGTTGATTATATTACTGGTAAGAATCACAACAAGATTGAAGTGGGGGTGATGAGTGACGCTGAGAAACTAGTTGCCGCCCAGCCTCCGCTGGTTCCCTTTACTTATAACGTTGCTGGTGTTATTGCAATCAACACCGATCTGCTTGTCATTGATTGTAGTCAGTACCGCAGTTTGTTTATCCAGTGCAACAGCATGGGTACTTCTGGTGTTGTTACTGTTCAATGGAGTAATGAACCAACGTTTGCACAGCCTATTACGGCTACGTTGTTTACTGAAACTGGTGGTACGGCAACTACGTTTAACGCGGCTGTGTTGCGTGTAGCTAACGTAATGGCTCGTTACTGTCGGCTGCGACTGACCACAGCAACTACTGCTGGTACGACTACGCTGAACTGCTGGGGTTCTCAGTCTCCTTATATTCCGGTGGTAGCTACGCAGCCTGTCAGCGGTACGGTAACGGCCAACATCGGCACCGGCTCCATCGCAGCAGGTACTAACGCAATTGGTGACGTAGGCCTTCAATACCGAGCTAACGCCACTGGCGCAGCATCAACTAACCATGTTGTTAGTGCAGCAACCACTAACGCAGCTAACATTAAGAACGCTGCTGGGCGTGTTGTTGGATGGAGCTTTGTGAACACTACTGCTTCTTTCCAGTATGTAAAGCTGCATAACAGTGCAACTGCACCTACTGCCGGGGCAGGTGTTTTTCAGACAATCGCTATCCCTCCCAACGGTGTTAATAACATGCCTGTTGGTGGCGGTGGTATTGCTTTCTCAGCCGGTATTGGACGAACCATTGTGACGGGCTCCGCTGACGCAGACGCTACCGCAACGACTGCCGGCGCTGTTGTTGGTGATCTTTTCTTTGCCTAAACCATGCTTCTTTGGCAGCTTAACTTACAAAACACGGAGCAAGTTCGTGTATCGTGGCTAGAAGCTGTCCCTGGAGGCAGTGCTAGTTACTCTCTAACCACAACCCCTGGCTCTTACACCATTACAGGAGCCAATGCCAACTTAGTCTCTTCTAGGTTGTTGGAAACGACACCCGGTAGTTATGCCATCACAGGCAGTGCTGCTTCTCTTAACTCTAGTAGGTTGTTAGAGGTTACCCCTGGTAGTTACTCTATTACGGGTGCCTCTGCTAACCTAATCTATACCGCAGCTTCTAGTTTTCTTCTTGAGACTGTTGCAGGCAGCTACACCATCACTGGTGCAAACGCTAATCTGCGCTACAACTCAATCTTGGTGGTTCAGCCGGGTAGTTACAGCATTACTGGTGCTGATGCTAACCTATTTGTTGAGACTCCAAACAAGATTCTTGAAACTGAAGCTGGTAGTTATGTAATCAATGGGTTTAGTGCTAACTTCATCTACAGTGGTGAAGCGCAGATACTGAAACCCGGTGGTAAAGGGTTGTCTGTCTGGCAACAGCGACAGAACCGCCTTGAAGCCCTTAAGAATGATCTTTGGTATCTTTATCAAGACGAGAATGATGAAGAGATTAAAGAAGCCATCTTGGACGTTGTACAAAACAACGACAACCTAGATGAACTTCTTACACTTCTAAAGCAGCAACTCAGCATTGTAAAGCAGCTATACGACAAAGCTCAACAAGAGCAATATCAGAAGGCTTTTGAAGCTGCACAAGAGATACAAGCTGTAAAAGCAAAACAGAAGAAACAACGTAACGAAGAAGCAGCAGTGATGTTGCTATTCTAAATTCATGAATCACGAACAAAGGATGTCCCGTAATGGAGAAACAGTCCCTTATCAAGTACTACGAAACATTGATTGATACCTTCTCTACTCCTGGCTGGAAACTAGTTATGGAAAAAGTAGAAGAGGTTAGGAAGCCTCTAGGCGACATTGCAAACTGTAAGGATGAAAAAGAATTCCTCATGAAGAAAGGCCGAGTAGCAGAACTAGACTACTGGCTTAGTTTTGAGAGACTTCATAAAGATGCTTACAAGGAGTTGATTGATGCCCAAGAGGATGTTTGAGTTTGTATGTGACAACAATCACATCTCAGAGCGTCTTGTTGACGAAAGTGTTCGACAGACTGAGTGTGTTGTCTGCGGGGAAGTAGCTACTCGCATTATGTCAGCGGTGCGCTGTAATCTAGAGGGCATTACCGGGGACTTCCCTGGTGCTTATGCCAAATGGAATAGAGTGCATCGAGAAGCTAACAGGGTTGCCAACAAGCGGAGGAACGAACACGATGGCCCTCCGTCTGGCATGTAATATGTCCTATAAGCAGAATAGTCTGCCAGGAGAAAGAAATGAACGACCAAATTGAACTGCAAGGTGACGAAGAATTTGCTTCGTTGGACGGGGACCAAGTTGAAAACTATCAGCCTCCCCAAGAAACTGTCGTAGAAGATGACCTTCCTGACAAGTATCGTGGCAAGAGTCCTAAAGAGATTGCTAAGATGCACCAAGAGGCTGAAAAGCTCATTGGTAGGCATGGTCAAGAAGTACGGGAGTTGCGCGAGCTAGCAGATAGTCTCATCAAGCAACAACTCAAACCACAGGTTGTTGAAAAAAGCCCTGAGATTGACTTCTTTGAAGACCCTCAAACTGCTGTCCGAAAGACGGTGGAAAGCTCCCCTGAGTTTCAAGAGCTACGTGCTCTAAACCAACAGATGAAGCTGGAGAATGTCCACAAAACGCTTACTGCGAAGCACGGTGACTACCGTAGTGTTGTTCAAACCCCTGAATTCATTGATTGGGTTAAGAGCAATAAGAATCGAGTAGACACTTACCTCCGTGCTGAGAATAGCTTGGACATTGATGCTGCGGATGACTTGTTGACCAACTACAAAGCGCAGCGCGGTATTACTACCGCTAGCGTTGTTGACAACCAACAAGAAGTTCGTGACAAACAGTTTAAGTCTGCTGGTATTGAGAATAGTGGCTCTGGTGCAGGGGCTGCAAAGAAAATTTATCGTCGGGCCGATCTAATCCGGCTGATGAAAGAAGATCCGCGTCGCTATGAAAAAATGCAACCGGAAATCATGCAAGCGTACCGCGATAAGCGGGTTCGTTGAGTACAACTCCCGCATCCGCTTTTTGTTACGCTAATTATTACTGTTTATAGGAGATTGATATATGGCACAAGCAGCTTACCCCGGTTCCGGCACTACCGTCGTAACCAAAGCAAACGTTAACACCTTTGTTCCTGACCTTTGGTCTGATGAAATTATTGCCAGCTACGAGAAGAACCTCGTTATGGCTAATCTGGTTCGCCGGATTAACCACGTTGGTAAGAAGGGTGACTCGATCATCATTCCGGTGCCTACCCGTGCACCCGCTACCGCTAAAGTTGCAGCAACCGCTGTTCAGATCACTGCTGACACGGAACTGCAAATCACGGTGGCAATTGACCAACACTGGCAAGTGTCGCGTTTGATTGAAGACATTGCTGATGTTCAAGCTCTGGCTTCGATGCGTCGTTTCTATGTGGATGACTTCGGTTATTCGCTGTCGAACCAAGTTGACACCTCGCTGTTGGCGTTGGGTCGTGAGTTTAACAACGGCACGACTGCTCTGACCTACAGCACGGCCTTCATTGGCTCTGATGGCACTACGCTGTACACCAGTGGTGCTCCTAACGCTGCCAACTTGACTGATGCCGCTATCCGCCGCACCATTCAACGTCTGGATGATGCTGACACCCCGATGGATCGTCGTTACTTCGTTATCGCTCCTTCGCAGCGTAACGTGTTGATGGGTCTGGATCGCTACACCATCTTCAACAGCGTTGGTGAAGCTGGTCGTGGTAACACCATCCGTAACGGTTTGATTGGTGATCTGTATGGCGTTGAAGTGTTTGTCACCAGTAAGGCTGAAACGGCCACTGGTGCAGCCCGTGCTAACCTGATGTTCCAAGAAGACGCTTTGGTGTTGGCTGAACAGATGAAGGTTCGCACGCAGACGCAGTACAAGCAAGAATACCTTGCTGACCTGATGACTGCTGACACGCTGTATGGTGTGCAAATCTTGCGTAAGGGTAACGTTGCTGGTGTTGCCAGCGGCGGTTTTGCCCTGATGACCCCCTAATGTGGATGGGGGATGACTTAACCGTTGTCCCCCAATTTACTATTATGGCTTGGTTTCAATACAAAGACGGTCAAGTTAACGAATACAAAGACGAAGAACAAATCAAAGAGTTGCAACAGCATCCTGATTTTGTTGAAGTAGTTAAAGAGGTGCCTAAACCAGCAAAGAAGAAGGAGTAATGTATGTCTGAAAACATGCAAGACTACTTCAATTTCTTTGGTGGTATTTTGGCAGCTTTGTTCGGTTGGCTTGGTAAGACAATGTGGACAGCGGTTCAGAGCCTTAAAGATGATCTGAATAACCTTGAGCGACACATCCCTGAGAGTTATGTTTCAAAACAAGACTTTCAGCGACATGAAGACAGGGTAATTGGTTATCTTGAACGGATTGAACAAAAGATTGACCGTAAGGCAGACAAGGAGTAAATGATGCAAATGCTTTCTAAAGGGATGCGTAAGACGGGTAATGATGGTCAGGGCAAGAGTGGTAAGAGTATGCCTAGTCCTAGCCGTGTAGCGCCAATGACGCAGGGCGCTAAAGGTGGTGCTAACAAAGGCCCGTGTGCAAAGCGCAGCAAAAGCGCTGGTTATTAAATAACAAAGGAGAGACTAAATGAGTTTGTACCGTGGTGATATCGTAAATCAACAGGGCACTGTCCGTGATCCCTTGCAGACTGCTTTGGCGGGACAAACGGTGTTTAGTCTCTCCGAAATCAGTTATGCTGTAGGCAGCAATGCCCTACGTGTGTATGTTAATGGTCTTCGTTACTTCCCTCCTGACTACTCTGAAAGTAGCAGCACCAGTGTTGTGTTCACTGTGGGGTTGGAAGCAGGGGATGAAGTGTTGTTTGAAGTGGTGAACTAATGAACTATCTACAGATTGTCAACAAAGTATTGCGTCGGTTGCGGGAGACTGAAGTTACGTCTGTAGATCAGACTAAGTACAGTAAACTCATTGGTCAACTGGTTAACACCACTAAGAGTGAAGTAGAGAAGGCTTGGGGCTGGCAACACCTCCGGGCTACGTCAACTGTTAACACTACTCCGGGATCTTTCCGTTATTCGATCACTGATGTAGAGCAAGGTTTTGTGTTGTTGGATGTAATCAACGACACTGAGAATTACTTCTTGAAGCAAGCCACTTCAAGGGAGATGAATGAGTGGTTTCTTATTGATCCTGTTCAGACAGGTAAGGTTACTCATTTTCACATCAACGGCTATGACAACAACGGTAACCCTGTTGTCGATGTATACCCTGTCCCTGACACTACTCAAGTGTTGCGGTTCAACGTTGTTGCCCCTCAAGGTGAGCTAGAAGCTAATGCTGATACTCCTTATGTGCCTTGGGAACTGCTTTACCTTGGTGCCTACGCCCGTGCTGTTGAAGAACGTGGTGAAGATGGTGCTGTGAGTGCTAGTAGGGCTTTCATGGAGTATCAATCCCGTATGGCTGACTTCATTGCTAATGAAGCCAATCAATACCCTGAAGAAATTACTTGGAGTGCTGTGTAAAAATGACTAAGCCACTGCAACCATTTTCTGTAGTAGCCCCTGGCTTCAAAGGCATTAACACGCAAGACAGCAGCGTTACTCTGGAGAGTGGTTTTGCTCTGGAGGCATGGAATTGTGTAATTGACAAACAAGGTCGCCTTGCAAGCCGTAAGGGACACATTAACCGTAGTGCTGTAAGTGCTGGGTTGGGCAGTAACGCTGTTAAAGCTCTGCATGAGTTTGTCAAGAATGACGGTACTGTAGAGTATCTTAGTGCAGGTAATAACAAACTATTTCGTGGATTGACAACGCTGACAGACATTAGTCCAGCAGCTTACACGATCAACAATAGTGATTGGTTATTTGCTGATTTGGACAACAGTGTTCTCCTTACTCAGTTTGGACAAGAACCTCTTATCTATCATGATCCGGGTACGGGTTATGTGATGGTTAAGATGACTTCACATCCTGGGTACACTGCACCAACTACCCCAACAATCACTTGGAGTAACGTTAAAACCGGCATTAGTGCTCTTGGCAGGGCTTGGGTTGCTACTGACCAAGTTGTCTACTTCAGTGATCTTAAACAAGCTCACAAGTGGAACGGCGGTACTAGCGGTAGTTTGACTGTCACTGATGTGTGGCCTGACGGCACGGACACCATCCAAGCCATTGCTGTTCATAACGGTTTCCTAATCATCTTTGGTCGTCGTAGTATTCTTGTGTATGCTAATGCTGCCATCCCTGCATCTTTGTCCCTTCAGGACACCATTGCAGGTCTTGGTTGCATCGGACAGCAAACTGTTCAATCTACGGGCGCTGATCTGTTGTTCGTCAGTGATAGTGGCTTACGCGCACTGAGTCGCGTTGTTCAAGAGAAGTCTCTTCCAATGCGCGATGCAAGTAAGAATGTTCGTGATGACTTCCTTTCTGTAGTGCTGAATGAAACCGCTACAAACCTTCGTAGTGTTTATTTTGAGAAGGATGCCCATTACTTGTTGCTTTGCCCAGCAACTAAGCAAGTATGGTGTTTCGACACCAGAGGGCTGCTAGAAGATGGTAGTTTGCGTTGTACTCGCTGGGACAAGATTGTTTACACTTCTTTCTGTGCTTCCCGTGAACGTAAGCTGTATGTAGGTACTGTAGGGTTTATTGCTGAGTATGCTGGCTATTCTGATGGTGGTGTCAAGTATGTAATGAAGTACCGAAGCAATCAGTTTGACATGGGCAATGTCAACATGACTGCCATCATTAAGAAGCTGTCGCTGGTTGCCACTACCTCTAACAACCAAGGCTTTGTGTTCAAATGGGGGTTTGATTACACCACTTCTCTTGAAGCTGAATCAGCTACTTTCCAAGGCAGTGTTGCTGCTTTTGAATGGGGTATTGCTCAATACGGATTAGCTGAGTACACGGCAGGAGAAACCCTTGGTGATGTTGGTATTAACCCAGGTGGAGACGGTAGTGTGTTGCAGATTGGGTTTGACACAGACATTAATGGTGCTCGGGTGTCAGTGCAAAAGTTTAGTGTTTATGTCAAAGCAGGAAGGATTATCTAATGAGCAATTACATCAAAGGGGTTGACTTTGCATCCAAAGATGCCCTTGTGTCTGGTGACCCTAACAAAGTAGTGAGGGGTACGGAGATTGATGCGGAGTTTGAGTCAATTGAAACTGCTGTTGCCTCTAAAGCAGACTTGGTATCACCTTCGTTCCTTGGTAGCCCTTCTGCTCCAACTCCCGCATCTAATGCTGTCAACACTCTGTTGGCTACTACAGCTTTTGTTAGGGCTGTGGTTCCTGCTGGTGTTATCTGTATGTGGAGTGGTAGCGTTGCTACTATTCCTATTGGATGGGCTCTCTGTGACGGTACTAGCGGCACTCCTGACCTACGTGATCGTTTTATCGTTGGTGCAGGGAATTCTTACGCTGTTGGTGCTGCTGCCGGTAGCAAAGATGCTGTTGTCGTAAGCCATACTCACACTGCTACCTCTACGGTAACTGACCCAGGACATAGTCACACTGTTGCGTACAACAACGTCACTGCTGGTGGTGCTGCGTTGGATCGGCTGACTGCTGGTGGTTCTACTGCTACGTCTTCGTCCACTACTGGCATTACTGTGGCAACGGTTAACACTGCTACTGGTGTTGATGGCACTAACGCTAACCTGCCACCCTACCTTGCCCTTGCATACATCATGAAGCTGTAATATGGTTCCATATCAAAACAAATCGTTGTTTGGGATGCCTCTGGGTGGACAACCTGTCCAGCAACAGTCTCCGGGCATTAAGATTACTGATCCTGCTCGTTGGAACTGGTGGGATAAAGAGCGGGGGGGTCAAGTGGGCGTTGCTGGTAGCTTGTTCGATAAGATGGCAAGCATGGGGTATAGCCCAGGTAACGTTAGTCATTTAATGGATCCTAGTCAGATTGCATCTGTTGCGGGACTGTCTCCTGAAGAAGTTGCACAACAGCGTGCTGCATTTGACTCTCGTTCAGGGCCTCTAGCACGTAACAGCAATTCTGAAGGTGACTTTGCTGACTACCTTCGTAACTATGCTCAGAATGCCCAAGCACAGCGTTGGTTAGATCAAAATGGGTATCAACTAAACACGCAAGATACGGGTCAGTTTCAGAATCAACAACTGATTGGTAATGACGGTAACACCCTTGCTAGTGACTCTTTTGACTACAAGAGTTTTGTAGATTCTGAGAATAAGAAAGTAACTAACACTGCCATGACAATGGCTGCTTTGATGGGTGGCGCGGCTTACTTTGGCGGACCTGCTGCTGGTGCCTCTGGTGGTGGTGCAGGCGGTGGTGTTAGTGCTGGGTTATCTGGTTCTAGTGCTCCTGTGCTCACTTCAGGCGGTAGTATTACAATGCCTAGTTTGAGTATGGCCGGCACTGCACCAATTGGCGCAGTCCCTAACATCTTTGGTGCTGCTGGTGCTGTTTCTGCTATGGGCGGTGCTGGTGGAGCAGCAGGTACTGCTGGTGGTACTGGTGCTGCCACTCAAGGTAGTTATCTTGATCTGTTGAAGTCAGGAGAAATGGGAGGTATCGGCAGTGGTGGTGCCTCTGGATCAACGCTAGACATGATTAAAGCAGGTGCTAATGGTTTGGCAAGCTCAGGAGGTAGTAACATGGGTTGGATGGATTGGGCAGAGAAGGGCCTTAACCTTGCTGGGAACATTTATTCGTCTAACAGCGCTAAGAATGCTGCACAAGACTTGGCTGCTGCACAGCAAGCTGCTGCAAAGGCTGCTGCTGAAGAGGCACGGTTTCGCCCTATTGGGGTTACCAATGCTTTTGGTAGCAGTAACTTCCAGTTTGACCCCA
>JAULBU010071152.1:0-10499 GCA_032358235.1 Odonthalia washingtoniensis | reverse complement strand
TTTGACAATTTTTGAGAATTTCTTTATATTTTTTTGTGGCTAGGATTTTTCGTCATGGACTTTTGGGACACCCTGTATGTTTCAAAAAAACATTTTTCCATCAATAATGATATTATTATGTTCTGGTTCAAAAATATCAATAACGAAACCATCTTCAACATAGTCACCAACATCATAATGAAAATCAAAATATTTATCTGCATCACCATCAACTTTATTGACATCTTCAACTTCAGATTAAAAGTCGAAATAATGATCAAGAACCACATTACGGTAAAAATCGCCATCGGCATAAGTAATAACATCTATATCAACGTCTACATAACTATTTAAACATAAATACAAATAAACAGCATCATATCCAATAATTACAACATATAAATATACATGTTAATCACGACGAACAAAATTATTATAAATCAGACAGACGGACAAATTATTATTTCCATCTCATAACAGTTGCAAACTAATTAACAGTCATTTCTTCATGTGTCTTATAATATTTGAATACTTGTTTTTCATCTGTTCGTCTCCAGGAAAGTCTGGAGGAAGAGCCTCTGGATCTAAATGAAGGTGCAATATCAATCTTGTCTGGAAATCAACACGTTTCATTGAACTATCACTCGCCATCAATGAGAATAAGAAATCCTGGCACAGAGTTGACATTTTCCTTCTTCCAGTTTTTTTTGGTATTACACCTTTCCCAAAATTTTGTGAATTCTCTTCTTCTTCCGTGGTTTCATATTTATTTACCTCTATTGCTATCACTAGTATTCTCAGAACAGGTCCACTATTCTTTGTCATTTCAGATCCTGTTTTAATCACCGTCATAAAACTGTCAATCAACGTATTTTCTTGCCGTAAATAATTATTCCTTTTTTTCGCTTTGATTTAGCTGCGAAATGTAGCTATTAATTTGATACTCAGAGGGCAGATCATACCTGCTCGGATGCAGTGCACATAAAGCATTTCGCATCATTGCTGCTGACATTCTTTTCCCCGGGTCCACATTACCATTATCATACCATTCCTTCAGAAAGTGCTTGAATAACAGGACAGTTTTTTCCCAGTGTTGTTCCCCGGTCTGGACGCCTTGCCCAACCCTGCATACATTCATATCCATCCCTGTTTACATCAACATCGACAGTTGCCAACTTGGGATTTTGTTCCATTCTGGTGTACACCACT
Organism: Odonthalia washingtoniensis; assembly: GCA_032358235.1. Lineage (NCBI taxonomy): Eukaryota > Rhodophyta > Florideophyceae > Ceramiales > Rhodomelaceae > Odonthalia > Odonthalia washingtoniensis. The sequence goes on along the minus strand of JAULBU010071152.1, from coordinate 9,311 downwards.
ACCTTGCCCGCCTCATATACTGCTTCTTGTGCAATATCTATTCCTCTGTTTAACGTCTTCTTTCCAGATCGCGTGTCTGTGCATTTCAACTCATGCACAATTATCAGTTCCTTGCGCCTATACTGCTCCAAACATTTAACGCAATGATAAAGAGAAATGTCTTTGGCATGTCTCATTGTTGGTTGTCGGAAAGTTTCTTCATTTGGTCCATTGTCCTCAATGTTATCCATAACATTGTCTCCATCCACTCTCCCAATATAACCAGCATAATACATTTCTAAGCTATGATCATTTTTTGTTGCGTAAGTCCCTCCATTGGTAACTGCAGTACCCACCAGATCCGCCTCAACTTCCATCTCCGCTATAACGTCAGATATTGCAGTCCGGTCGTGAATGTGAAATTTTCGATCCCGACCACTCAATTCGGAGTTCCATAACTCTTATATGCCCGTTTCTCTGCCTATCGAATTTGGTGTTGTAGCATCACCAAACAACCGTCTTATCGCTGCTGTTCTTTTTCCCATAACTTAGTGTACACCTTCCACAATACTGTCAGTTATGTCACATATCTCGTCATATCTTTCAACATTTTCTTCAAAAACAGATAAATCTGATTCATGACAAACATTTTCGTTATTACTGCTATAGTTTCCAAATATGTTCATATCGTTAATTGACGATTCATTATCGGTGCCATCGCATGCATGTATTACATCCATGTACGAACTCATATAATCAAAAACATATGCCACATGTTTGCCGCCAGAGTATTGAAATATTTTTATTTCGAATTTTCGTCCACCAGCGTATGTATACTGGTACTCACCATTCGATTTAATACGTACTATAGCACCTCCAGTGCATGCTTCCTTCCATTTCAGCATTTTTTCACAATTTCGAGAAACACACACGAAATCTGTGCATGTATTTTTTATTCCACCGTCGTATGTAAGCGCCTCCACTGCATCAACGGGTGTTACCACATCATATGTCGTTTCTTGTACAAAACGCTTAATGTGCCTTTTCGCAACTGCGAAGTGGCCGTGTTCCATGTTTTTCGAATTTTGTGACTCAGGATGCAAATACGCGACAAGCACAAAACCTAAGTTTAAACACATCTGAGGCAGCATCACAGGTAAGAGATCATTTTGGTACGTTTTGGCGTTATCCGATATAAACCATGTACGCCTAAATTATGGTATTTGTTTCCATACCATCATGGTAACGGACTCTACAATTCCAGTTGTTGATACTTCATCTTGTGTACTGTCGTTTTCGACAATAGTGTCAATAAAAAACATACTCAACGTATTTCGGTTCATACCGCCGTCGACGTTGCTTTCGTTGATTTCACTACAATTATGATCCATATAAATGTGATCACTGGTTGTTCCATTTTAACTTTCCTTCATTGTTCCAAAAAAACAGCCGATCCATGCCATGATATGCCTTTTTTCCGTAGAATTGAGATGTTGTTTCGCGGTGACGGACCGGCTCTAATTTCATTTTATAATCAATGAATACAACAGCATATGTCTTCGCTTTTTATTTTTCAGTTCCAACATGACCTCTTTTATATGATCCTCTTACACTCGTGCTCTGAGTTTGTGTCCCATCAGTAGTTTGATTTTGTTCTTTCCTTCTTCTTATGCATCAATAATGTTGTCGTGCAATTGCTTGACATTTTATGCTATGTTACTTATAAGTGCATACGGTGCCAAGCAATGTTTGCATTTTACCCTTCTCTTTCGTGATCCTACATCATGAAGAAGTGTGAATTGCACGTCATGACAAGGATTATTGTCTTTCCCATCGAGAACAAGATGAGTTTCGTAGCTGTATTTTAAATACTCCGTCATACCTTTCAATTGTGAAAAAATGCTGATGTGTTTCGTTTTATCCAATATTTCGCTATTTACTAACATCTTCAGTGTTTCCACATTTCCATATAATATTGATGAAAGTATATAGTCGACGCACGCTCGCTCCCTAATTTCTGCTTTTGTAACTGACGTGACCAAATACATGAAAAAAGTTCGTCCCATACGTCTTACAAAGGATGGTAGTTGCTCATCCTTGTTATACTTTCTCCATAATGACTCCGTTGTCATTTTTAGTATAATGGCTGGAAACCTGACATATTTTCCATTGAATTTGACACGAAGTGTCTCCCATGACATTCTTTGTGCGTTATCAGACCGCAGAATAAATTTTTCTGCACTACTTATAACCTCGTCATTAAAATGTTTCCTACCATGTTTCCGTAAAATAATATATCCTTTTGTCGATAGAGTAGCCGAGTCATCTCGTGCTATTTTGCACACTTTTTCATATGAACCGCTGAACCATTTCCGTTTCCTTCCTATTTATGTTGTTTAAGTTGTCCCTTCCTCCTCCTCTCCACTTCGTGTACTCGAATTTTCATCTCCTACAACAACAGCCACACAGTCGTCATCATCACTGACACCTTCCTCACTCTCTTCAACAGATGCTTCATATTCATTTCCACTACGGTTTCACCGTTTTCTTCTTTTATCATATCATACACTTTTTGGGCAGGCAAGTACCTAACTAAACATGCTGGCAGTACCCTTTTTTCCACCGAACCCCGTTTGCATATTGCCATTGCTCTGATAATGCCTTGAACAATTTCACTATCCAAGGTTCTTTTTGAAATGTAGGCGTTGTACAATCCTTTTACATCATTAGGAAACACATAATGTACAACATTTTCCATATATAGTTGAAGCGCCCTTACCAATGTGTCTTTTTGTAATCGTGGAAGTTTCTTGAATATTTTTGTTTCCATACAATGTGGGGTCAGATTCCGAAAGGTGAATCTTGTAATTGCTGCTTTTTCATAAATTGTCTGGCGTTCTTAGAAAATGAACACCATCCAACCTGTTTCACTGTTTTCATTTTATTCAGGTTGATGTCAATATTTTGTAGTAATGAGTCCGTGTCCCGTTGTATATCATCAATATAATCATCCATTGTAGAATAAATGTATTTCAGATGTTAATGGTAAATGAAACAAATTTGTAAATATAATGCGTTTCTTGAACATGTACCAACGAACATGCAGAGAAAAAAGTTATTGTTAGAGGCACATCCGATTTGGAGCGTTTTGTAACACGAGTTTCGATCCTGAAATGCAGGACATACGTCATGTGCTCTCGCAGTTTGGGAAATCATGGAATGCGTGCTCTTACCATGATGTCCGCGGATATTATTGTGAAACAATAAATTTCTTACGCGTCTGTCCTGTAGGTTTTTACACTCTGATCTGCAGAGAAATATCTCTACCTATTGGCCGTGTACAAGCACTGCATGTGCGTATGGTATAATCCCAGTTATTGTTCGCTGTTTACAAGTTATGTGACAAGTAGATGCAGGAAAAAATTTTCAACCGCACACTCACTTCTTTACACACTATCTCGCGGTATCTGAATACTCTCCTATTAGGTCTCCACTGTTTACATACAGTGACAACAGCTTTATGACTTCTTCTTGACTTGACTGTTTTCTTTGGTTTTTGCCTTTTCTGTCCTTCGTCGTCCGCCTTTTAACGTTCTGTTTGTTCCATCACAAAAGGAACATCGGGAAGGATTGTTTTATGTATGCGTAAACAGTACCTGTCATAATATCGTTATTATAGATATAAAAATGATATCGTTTTCCACGATCACTGATTTTCAGGAGCGACTCTGTTTTGTACTTTGATAGCTTCATAGCATGACAGTACATGGGAAAACAGTACAATGTACGAAAACAGTAGAAAGACGTTATGTCATAACGTTTTTCTACTGTTTTCCCTTTTCCCAAATTTTTTCATTCTGCATTGCTACCTTTTGCCATTTTTCATTATCACATTTCCGGACCGTAATCTGTAAGTTTCATATTTTCTTTCGAATTACATCAGAAATAATAAAACAACGGCACAGGCTAAATCATTTCACCGGATTACACGTCTGTTATACACGTTTGTTTTAATTGGTTTATTTTCACAACATCATTAAACGTGTGACCCGAAATCAATTTCTTTCTATTATGGGTCTTGCCTTATTCTTCGAAGAGGCACATATAGGAGCTTTTTCGCACTTTCTTTGCGGTCAGTAACTTCCGAACTACATGAAATAATATTCCAATTTTCAAAGCATATCGTCTACTCGAAACTACCTTTCGTTTCCACATAAAAGTTTTTAAATCCACCCTCTAGAAGACCCCAAAATGAATTTTAGGTGGTGTACCAACTCTGCTTCTTCTAATACGGACCCTCTGTTAAACGCTAAAATATTAAAAAAACATCAACTTTTTCATAATGCCAAACGTGAGTTCGCATACCATTGGAAGCTCTCTTATTGTCATAAACCGTGTATTTCAATTTCAAAGTTAATTCATACCACCATACTAAATTATTCAAGTATGTATTTCAAATATTAAGTTTTTGATTACCATATTATAAATGAAACTTGTATGCCCATCTTGAAACTTAATACATATTACTATACTAAATTCAACTATGTATTCCAGATATTGATTTCTTGTAATTAGGACGAACGTTAATGTGTATTCCATGCACAGAGCTAGCTAATTCCTTAATTACACTATTGGAATCGGACTCTTGATTATTTGTTTCATCAGATCAGTGAAACGATGCGTCGAAAGCGGTTTTGTTAGCAAATCGGCTAACTGATCTTCAGTAGGCGTATAGGTCAAAGTAATTTAATTGCTCAGAACTTTCTCTCGTAGATAGTGTTATCTGAGGCTTATATGTCTTGACGTTAATAAGCGACCATCTCCACGTGTGAGCACTATACATGCATTTTTATCTTCGTGAATAATTGTGGCTTCCTATTGCTTGTTATTCATGTCTTCCAGTAGTAGTCTGAACCAAAAAATCATTCGTGCAACTGAGTCTGCTACTATGTATTTGGCATCAGCAGTACTATTAGACACGATTGATTGGCGCTTCGTGGTACAATCTACCAAGTGTGATCTTATGTATACAATAATTCCAGTCGTGGACATCCTGATTTTTATATCATCAGCACAGGAAGCGTCCAAGTACACATGAAGGTTGTTCGAAACGTCACTTCTCTTATAAAATAGTCCGTAGTATTTCGGTCCCTTTAAATACCTCCAATTCGCTTTAGTGCATTGCAATAGTGAACGTTTGGACTTGAAAAAAAGAGGGATAGTTCTCAAATTGCAAAAGTGATGTCGGGTCTAGTGCATATAATTAAATAAAGCAAAAAAGAAAAAAATGCTCTGTATGGATAACTTATTTTCATGTTCATCTCTTCTGATAAGAACAGCTTCTTGAAATCAGTTCTTTTATTTTCAATAAAGGGACCAGGTTTATCTTGGCATTCTCTCAGGTAAAACGTTTCAAAATTTTGTCAGTATATAAAGTTTATTCTACGAACATACGTTGTTTTTTATGAATAATGTTTAGGCCTAAAAACCACCTAACATTCCCAATATCCGTCATATTTAATTTGTTGTTTAAGATTTATTTGGCATATGTGAGTATCTTTGAATTACTTTCCACGATTAAATTGTCATTCAAATATATTAGAATTGCCAGTTCTAATGTGTCGTGTCTGTATCTGGTATAGAGGCATCTGTCCGTGTATCTTGAAATAATTCCAACCTCCTTTTTAGAACTCCATCCAAAAGTTAGTTCCAAATTCTGGACGCTTGTTTAAATCCATAAAGTGCTTTTATTAGATCTATGGATTTGCCCCCTGGAACTAGATGTTCAAACCCTGAGGGTGGTTATATAACCACGTCATGAAGTATGGCGTTTAGGGACGGTGTACTTACTTCCATTTGATTAATTTTGATATTCAGTTTTACTGCCATTGATAGCAGTACTCGTAAAGTTGATAACCGGGAGGCTGGGGCGTGTGTTAGGTCGTGGTCCAAGCCATATGATTGCATGTAGCCTTTCACGATCCAGCGTGCTTTATATTTTGTTTTTTTACTTTTGTCATCTTCTGTTATTATGGAAACCTATCGCGTTTCTATATGTTTTCTGCTAGATGGCGTGTCTACCAATTTGTAGACATTTAGTCGTTTCATTGCTTGAAGCTCCTCCTTACTTGCGTTTCTCCAATTGTTAGCATGTTCAAGCATGCTGATCACCTCCTTGAATGTTGGAGGTGTTGGTATGTCATTAATCAGAGATTGGATACACATTGATGCCTCTTGCAATGATATGGTATCATCCTGATTGATGGTTGATTCTGCAGATCTTTTGTCCTACCGGAGTAATATTTGTCTGTTGATTACAATTGGTGCATCATTACCAATGTTTTTGGTTTGTGATGATATGCTGTTATGGTCAGAGAGACCTTTTGTGCTGCGTTTGCTTTGGGATCGTCGCGTGGAGGTAAGGAATATTTCCTTTTGATTGCGACGATGTGTTAGTCGGACCTACTCTGGCGTCACTAATGTTATTGGATGATGATGGTTTGTTTCCATGGTGGATTAGTGCTGTAGAAGTGCTACCTATTGTTTTACCTGTTGAAACTGTGATCGGGTGGTCTTTCTTCTTGTTCTTTGATCCGAGCGGGCGTTCACGCCGATTTTTTTTCTCATAAACTGCTGGCCGTGCTGGACAAGATTGTGGTGTTATTGAAAGATGAGGTGGGTTGACCAGTCGTGAAATTGCTTGTAATGATGTCGTCGTCGGTGCTGTTGAGATCTTATGAGGTGAGACTTAATCCCTGATTGCGCCGCGCGTCAAGCCTTTTGTTTTACTTTTTGGAGGATCACTCTTTTCATTTTTCTCGTGTGGGATCGCGGATGATTTGTGCTTAATTTCGGTATTTCTAAAAATTTGATAATTCGAACTATCTTTTTGGAAATTATTAATAAAAAGCTTCCCATCCGGCTCTTCTATGAAGGTTACACCATGGGCTGTATGTTTCCTTTTGTAGCGTTACAGTAGATCTTGTAACATAATTGGACTTCAGCCAGGCCCACTAAGAATCCTCGTTCGGCGGTGACGTCTAGTTTGGTTACAATTTCCAAAGGGATGTATACAATGCTGTACACCCGAAAGGTTTGAACACTTTTAGATCCCCCTGAGTGTGAAAAAACCGACTGTATGGTGTTTCCCCGTTTTAAAACCTACCAGTTGTGCATCTGTTTTGCACCGTTGTGGCATACAGAACGATGTATCTCCACCGCATTTTTGCCAGTTTACTGTCCATGAGCATGGAACTCGTCATTTCGACAAGCGTTCGGTTTATGCGTTCGGCAATGCGCATTTGTGCGTGGGCTGCACGGCCAGTGGGGGTATGTGATATGCCGTTTGCTCTGAGGTATTCTTGGATTTTACGAGAAGCATACTCAGTACCCTGATCCGTTCTCAGAGTCTGTATTCCATATCCTCGTGAATCCATGCATGCCTTGTAGTATTCTATGTTCTTTAGTGTTTGCGACTTTGATTTCATTAGTAAAGTGGTCGTCAAATGGGAGTTGTCATCGATGTACATCTGAAGGCAGACGTCACAATTCATGTCAGCTATAGAAAAGGGGCCGCGTGTGTGGGAATATACCAATTCTCCAGGTGGATTCGTCCTTACTTTCGTGCGCTTAGGGAGTTTGTTACACCCAATTGTGTGAGCCTTTACTTGTGCACAAATTATGCAATTTAAAGGCGGATTTAAGTCCTTCTCATTCATTTGGATGATGCCAAGACAAATTAAATGTCTGAGTCCCCTAATGGATATATGTTCCAATCTCCTATACCAGTCACGCAATGGGTTTTTATCATTGTGGTCCTCATATGCTTCTGTGACATAGTCAGATTCATTGTTCTCAATATTCTGATTGTAAACGCTTACATTAGTGGCGGCATTCGTGGCTGTGTTTATAGAATCATTTAAGCGTGTGATACTGTATAATTTTTCACCTCCTCGGCTGCCAACTGCAATCGTCCTGATACCCTTCTTGATGAGGCACTTGTCACCCTTGAATGTAACCGTCATATGACTGCCTTTGGTGATTTATCCTATGGATACTAAACTTCTTGCCGTCTTCGGGACAAGTTTTAAATCCCCATAGTGACGATGCTTGCCTTTTCCACTTCTTTCTAAGTGATGTTTTCTTGCCGTTGCCACTGAATGGCTGCAATTCATGTAGTTATTATGTATCCTCTCCCTACCATTTGTATAATGATGGGAGGCACCTGAGTCGAATATCCAGTTTTCTAATGATTCGTTATTAGAGGTAGGACGGTGTTCTGAATTTAGTAATAAAAAATCCTTTGTTCCAGCCTTTTGTACGGCGGCATTAGCGTCTTCGCTTTTAGTTCTCGTAGCCCTTGTATTTCCACCTTTTTTGATTCTGCAGTCTGCCATTAAATGGCGGTTTTTCATACCCCAGTTGCATTTCCTCCTGAAACGACTGCCTGAGGACTCCTTTTTTTTGTCAGTGGTCATCTTTGTAGATCATGCGTTCCCTGGTTTCCTCTGAATTTATATTGGGACATCTGGATCTTCAATACCCTCACCGGAAAGTTTTTGCAATTTAAGAATGAGTTAAGCTTATGGATATTCATCTAAGGATATGTTTATGGTTTGAACAATAGGCTTATATATGCCCAGTAAACCTTTTGTGAGTATGCCCCATTTGTGTCCCTCAAGTACCAGGTAGTCAGTGCCATCCAATTGTAGTATCAGTTCTTGGATTCTTTCCCGATAAGAAATCAGGCTTTCAGTTGTTCGTATCTTGATATTACTTAATTGTTGGTATATCTAACGCAAAGTATGCGTGTTTTCTGATCTACATTGAGTTAGGAGTGGGTCCCATAGGCTTCATACATCACCTGCCTTCTTAAGTGCACTTAAGGAGCGCGTAGCTTAGAACTCTAAGAATCTTACTAGATAGATTAGTGCCAATACTTTGTTATCTCCCTCTTCTTCTATCGCGTTGAGCTTTTAGCTTCCAGAGGCAGCCGCCGATTGTCTCTGGGAGCGAAAAGCTCGTCTGTGTTTCCGAAAATGAACATCCCACTTCAAATGTTGCAGTGCGGTGCAAAAAATGCACAGTACTGCGATATTTTGATCAAAATCAATTACCGCCGCCACTGCAGCACACTGCAACAGTGCGAATTTTGTAGAATTTAGTGTTAACCTTAATCTTACGAAAAATTTCGAAAAATTAAGAAACATTGTGCAGTTCTGATATTCATCTATCGCAGTGTCGATGAAAGCACATAATTTTTACATTTTATTTCAGAAATTAATTACACTATAATGTTTATTGTATTCTGTTCCTTTAAATATGGATAAATT
>JAULBU010071141.1:0-10502 GCA_032358235.1 Odonthalia washingtoniensis | reverse complement strand
CAATCTATTGTTGTCCTATTTATAGACATTTGACATCTAGCTACGTCTCACCATGGAGTTCACTAGTGTCAATTCAATCAACATAAACTCAGTACAGTAGAATCAATCAATTCAACATGCACCCATATCTTACAGTAAATTCAGCATACTGTAAGTAATTACTTTACACTGTAATTACTTCACATTTTTCGCACTGCCGCGGGCTTGCGCCTCCGGCGGTGTTTGGCCCCACAACATTGCGTTCCTCTCCACGTTGGCGCATTTCTCAACAAGAATAGCGACCGTTTGAGAACGGGGGCAGCGTTGAATGTGGGGGCTCTCGGTTGAGAAAGTCGTGAGGATTTCTGAAACGAAAAATCGGTATCGTCACTAGAAGTCGTTGTTTTGTGTATTTGCAGGTAGTCGAGTACGACCATAAGAGTATGCATGCTAGCACGTTGCCGTGTTGCAAATCTTTAAGAGAAAATCCGATACCGGCGAGAGCGCCTGTCCACTCCGGTTCAAGTTTTTCAATCGCCATATTGGATAAAATACGGCAGTGGAATGGAGAGATGATGAAGGCAGTCCGGTCGAGGCAGTTTGACTCAAAAAAGAGAGGCCAGAAGAATGATAATCATGTGAATAAGACCGATGACCGTCCTGATATGACGATAACGACAAAATGAAAGGACTAGGTTTGGGAAAGGAGGCGAATAAATTGGGACAATTCCGGTGCGAGATGGGTAGCGAAGGGAGATGGTTAGATGAAGACGAAGCGTCGGTGAGGGGATGGAAGTGAGAATATGTTGCGATGTACAGGGTTGGGGAAGTTGGTGTTGGGGGATGCGTCTCCGACTTTCGATTAGAGCACGTTTACGGCTTCCTGTCGATATAGATGGCTGAATCGCAGTCACCTTTCACAAATCACATGTGTACCCAGGGAGTTACTCGTTAGGATTTTTTTACCTTTGGTAAGGCACAATGGAGAACGGAGAAAATCTTTAAGAGTATGTTCAGGTTTTTTACATAGACCTGTTATAGTGGCTGTGGTTATCGCTTCTAACTCAATGCAGTATAAATTATTATCAATGCTACATTATTCTAATGTAGGTGAAGTACTATTCGCCGATAAAATGATACGATTAGAAGAAGCATTCTTACAATTCATTGATTATGAAATTTAAGCCAGTGATACAGAATTTGATTGGAAAATTGGTTAGTACAAGGTTTGTCGCGGCAAATGTAATAGGGTCTAAACATAGTCCGTTTTCATATGGTTTATATGCACACAGGGCATGTCAAAATCACGAGCGTGCTCAAAATTCACCGTACCATGGACGTGCATGTACGTCATTCTGGATTCATATGAGGGTTCGGGTTTGGAGTGACAGGTGTTACATGCGGTTAGCGGCACTGAGGAGAATATATGTTCCATTTGACGTCGATCTTGCAGGTGTTGGATGTGGCGTTGAGGAGAGAAGGACGAGGTGAGTCACGCGTCGAATGTGGGTTGCGGCGATGAGGAGGATGTGCGCAAAAAAGATACCACTTTTTTTATTAAATGAGGCAGTTCTGAAAGGAATATTACACATTTGATCCAACAAACGTACAATTCGCACACGTGCATTCATATACAGTTGAAGTTACTATTATAGAAAACTGTCAATTTTATTAATTATGAAATTTTCCATTGTTCCATTCCATGTCAACATTTATGTGTAGAAAAAATCTCAGCATCGAAATCAAAATCAAGCAATACACACTGAAACAACTACCCCATAGATTCACATAACCACAACAGTCTAGCCTTCTTCATTTGATGCATGAGCAGCCCAACTGCAATCATTATGGTTCTTTGTTAGTGGAGATGATTTATGTAATCCATTACTCATATCATCACGTTCACATAATTCAGTTATTGGTATGCTTAAGATTTTCATTTAATTGTACAGTTCAATACCAAACACGAACAGTTTTATCACCTCAATGGTGATGAAGCAACCACCCTCACCAACTGCTACAGTATATAACCAACCAGTATGCACTTCGGATCTATTAAAATGAAAATAAAATAACGGAGGTAATGTTCGTATACCCATTTGTTTCATAGCTTATTGGTTACATTCTGAAGTACGACAACGTTTGTCATACACAGCTTCGAACATTCCATTTTATGTCATACCCAGCTTCTAACATATCAGTTTCTGTTCATACCCAGCTTCTAACACTTCAAGTTCTCTGAATTGATATGCACAATCTTTTCATTAAATCATACATGACCTTAATTTCACATTATTATAAGAATCATTATGTCCAATTATCAACAATTCTTTATGTTCATCTTTATCTTCACTTACAGACCAAATATCATTTTTCATAGACAACCTACATCCTGATTGGAACCAAAAATTCCTCCCTGCCATCAACGGAGGAAATGGAGATAGATCTTTAACAGACGGAGGTGGTCGAAAATACCTATTTCAGAATCACATCGAGCTTGTTTCAGAATGGACGGAAGGGCGAAATCAGCGTCAAGACCAAGGAGTCATTTTCAAAAATGTTACAAGATAAAAATTCACACGCACATTTAAAGAAAAGAGGTGTTTAGTGCACACTGATTCGGGAACTACAATTGGGATTCGGTAGTAATGTTTTTCTTCCTCTTCCTCCTCCTTCTATCCCCATCTACAGTCCTCGCAATTGATTATGACTTCACCGTGGTTGGAGCTGGTAGTGCTGGGATCATTTCCCATCCCAACTAGCGCAACAGGACGGCCACCCATCTGTTCTTATCCAGAAAACTGGAATTGATGATAGAGATCCAGATATCGCGTTCTGTTTCCACTGATAGAGAAAGATTCTCTTTGTTGATCAACACACCAGATTTCTCGTCAAGACTATACATCAAGCGATGATGTTCACGAGCCACCACTTAAACAGCTGTAGCTATGCCATATGCGGTTTTGTGGAGAGAGGGCTTTATCTTTGACACAAAACCAGACCTGGGTAACATACCAGCCTCCGACACACATCATGACAAGCCCATCATAGCCCTTTACCTGACTGCCAATGGTACAACGTTGGCCTCAGCTTCTGCAGATGGATTTTTTTGTTTCTTTTCCGTGTCAGCGCCTCCAAAGAACGAAAAGACTCAACTAAAATTCGATCAATCATGTGCAATATTCAGTGCACCCGTACGATTCATCGCGTTTAGTAGAAGTGGAGCTTTCATAGCGGTTGCAGGAGAAGAACCTAGCTTAATTAAAGTTGTTATGACTGCAAAATCTGCATCTATCAATGTCATGCATGCACCTTCCTCATCGAGTCCTGCACATGACGCGATTGTTTATTTGGCTTTTGATTCAGCTGGTGACTATGTAGTTGCTGTTGGAGAAAGAGGATATGCTGCAGTCTGGGATATTGAATCTTGTCCGAAGGCATAACAAGGCAAATTCTTTCGTCATCATAGATCAAATGGTCAGTGCAGAATTGTTGATAGTGTTTTTCCATCTCATTTACCAAGTCTAATCACAAAACGTCCTTGATCGAACTACCAACAGTTTCTACCGATGTTGGCGGTGTGAAAAGAAGAAGAAATGGTCTGATAATCAAAATGACGATGATGAAAGCAATGGTATCGTGAAGCGATCGAAGAATGTAAAACAGAAATGACAGAGAATGAAAGAACGTAAAAGAAAGGGAAAAGAAGCTAAAGAAAGAAGAGAGATAACTGAAAAAGGTGGTATCTTCGACAGTGAAGCTGGCAATGATGGTACCGTCGATGATGATGGTAGAGAAGATGATGATGCCCAATGATTATAGAATGGGTTCTTACTCAGTGACTTTGATGCAGATGATGAAGAAGAAGTTGAGAGAGGTTGTTTCAAGTCATTAGGATCACAGGATTCCGAGGATGATGCATCTGATATTGATGACGAAGAACTTCCCGGTGAACTTGCAGGTATTTAGAATAGCGGTGTTCGTCTTCCTGCTTTGAAACGTCGTTGTAATAAGCTTCATGGTAATACATCACGACGAAACAATAAAAACTCAGTGCTGTCTGTAGCTCCCATGGTAAAAGTTACCCCATTGATTCCATCTTCGACACCCCTTCAACATTCATGAGGACTAAACTAAAATATATATATACAGCAACAACAGCAACAACCGCGATTTAAAGATTTTAAATGTAGTGATTATTATCATGGTGCTTTTGATGATGAAGAATTGAAAATCAAGCAGCTTAAATCATTTGGTATGTTCATTATGGATAATGCGGTAATTGGTTGGACTGTTTTATTCAGACACTAAATAAAACAACATGAACCTCTCTCCTCGAACACTCCGAATGACGAATACAATTTCACTCAAGAAAAGAGGCAGCTGATCACTCCCATCCCTCACCTGCTGCACCTCATCCGTCACCCACCGGACCACTGCTCAGTAGCTACAATGTTTTGAGGAAGTTAGTTGACGTTTCAGAACCGTGGGACATCTTTGAAGGAATTGAAAAAATTATTTTCACTGCGTTTTCGCACGTTGCAACAACAAGTAATAACCTATAAATAATTCATTAATATTACAAACATTGAAACTGAGGCAATTGTAGGTCAAAAAAATAATTTCATCTTAAATTCTTTTTGTTCCCCCTTTCAAAAACAGTTTATCTTTACAACTCCCCTTTCAAAAAATAAACGTTATTCCGCACGGTACTTTCGTGCGGGAAGTCCGACGGCAACGATTCGACAGCATACTACAATTGTTCCCGCATTATCTCTCTCGCCACACTGGGTTTCAACGTACGGTTATCTTTTATGATTTGACGGAGGTATTCGATGTAGCATACCGGTATACGTATCCAACCGGTTCGTCTTGAAGCTGATTGTTGGATTACCACTACATGGGAACAAACTGCAGGTTGCTCTGCCACATCAGTTTCCGTACAGATGTCCATACAATTCATCTCCATCTCAACTTCCTCATCCAATGCCATGCTTCCGACTTTTTTCTCACTAGCAATAATTTTTTGCTTCTTTGCCAATGAGGAGACGGCTTGGGTTATGTGCTGCTCGGATGGTAGATCATATCGTATAGGAAATTTTAGCTCCATTGCATGCAGCATTGTTCTGGCACTCATGTTTTACCCTTCTCCTCAACACTGGTAAGAATCCATGCCTCTGTCGTTTTCAGAAACGGTTGAATATTATTCTTTCCTAACTTCTTTCCTTTTTCCGGCCTTAATGCCCATCCAACGCCAAGAAAAGTACCTTCCTTCATCTCTTGGCTGACAGTGCTGTCATTAAAGTGTGGGCTGCCTCTTCTATCTGTCTGTATGTGTATATTTCCCTGCTCCAGGGCAAGCAACGCCAATTCCGCAGTTTCATAACTGTCCTATCGCATCTCAAATCACCTTCTTTTCATTTGTCTTTATGTCTCTCGCAACTTACCTCATTCCCGCACACCCTTCGACACTGGCGACACTGAGGAAGGATACCGTCCCATTCCAATGCATTTCCTTCCTCAACTTCCTCTTCATGTTCTTCCATCTCAGCATGCTCATCAGAAATTTCGTACGATGGACGGATCTAACTTTCTCTTTTCAATGAGTTAATGCTGTACCGTAGCCACACCAGTCATGTCACTTTTGTAGTCAACGTTCACATTACTCGGTATCAAAGCACTTATCGATTCATATCGTTCTTCGATAACGCGTCCCCTATGTTCCATATCACCATGTGTCATTCCTCTTCCTCACTATCCACATCGTCCGAAAGACCCACCTGTTCTTGAACATACGCCGTTTCCTTACGAGAAACACTACCTTATTTTGAAAATATGTAGTCGTTTCCAGACCCACCAGAATAAGCATATACCGGTGCTGTTACTGAATAATTACAGACACTTCCATATATTACTTCACTCTCCCGCTGCATGTTTGCAAACTTCTTATTTTTTATCTCTTCCTGTACTGGCAACAACCCTACAGACCTTCGATCGATATGTACCAATTCAACAACGGAATTACCAATACTACCTTCGTAACCCAACGCGTCTATAACATGAATGGGTTTTGTCACATTAGTTTCCGTCTCGCTCACATATCGATGAACTAATTTCATCCATATTGCGAAATGGGCATCCACAATGCTTTTCCCGCATGTGGTTTCAGGATGAATGAAACCACGCTGAAAAATTACATGGTGCACTGTCAAAAACGGAACGCATACTGGTAGGATGTCGTTCTAATAACATCTGGCGTTATCAGACATGAACCATATTTCTCGTAGTAACGTTATCTCTTTTTTATACTTGCAATTATAGCATCCAGTATTTATATTACTGCCATGCTATCTTGCTTTGCATCATTTTCCACAATATGGTCGGTGAATAAAGTGCTAAATAGCATGTCTTTTTCATCCGATCCCTCTAGATCCTCACCTATTGTTTCGTCTCCATCACTATCTGTTCCTGCGTCTACCATACGACCATCGGCTCCACTTCCTACTTTCTCCTTTACGGAAAAGAACCCCGCCGTGCCACGAGTATCATTGCTTTCCGAAGAATTCTGTACATGTTTCACGAAACCGAATCGGTTCAATCTTCATTTTGTAGTCTACAATTAAGAATCCTGCGGTCCCTTCTTTTTCCCTGCCAACTTCCTTGTATATTTCCCCAATTGCAAAGTCCTGCACCTTTTCCTTGTGCTGATGTCCCATGAATGTACTCATTTTGCGTCTTACTTCATTCAATGCGACTCTCACGTTTTTAGTACACTCATCAATGTTATTCAATACATCTGCAATAACCTGTAATTGTTTCAGAAACTCCCGACATTCTACTCTACATTTATCACTGCTTTCTCCACTACTCCCTTTGTTACACATCTTTCCATATAAATTGTAGTTCACATTATGCACAGGGACAGTATCAGTACCAATATGATACGGAAATGTGCATTTCAGATATTCTCCCATCCAGTTCACCCTCTCTTGTAATGTTTTATTAATTCCAGTATCATTTGCTTCATTGCCAATTATTTTCTTTAGCATATCCATTTTTTCATAGACTAATGCAAATAGTACGCAGTCTATGCATGTTTTTACAGACAGTTGCCGTTTTGTAAAACCCTTCACCATTCTTATGAACAGTGTGCGTCCTACATGTTTTCTTCATCGCTGAAATTCTTTTTATGGTTGTTCTATAGACTCCAAAGATACTCCAGGCTTACTTTCCGCTCTATTGCTGGAAACGTAACCCACCGTCAGTTACAACTGATTCGTTTAGTTCCCCATGACAAAATTTGGATGTGATCTGGGCGAAATATGAATAAAATAGTGTCATTAATCGTTTTATCGTCTACCCTACCGCGTGTTAATTTTTTACATGGCATCTTACCACGTTTCAAGAGAGCAATGTTATCTTTACGTCCAAAACGAAACATTTTCGCAACGTAACCGATAAAATATTTCCTCCTCTTTTGTGTAGTTTTTATACAGTCAGCAATAGTCATAGTACCCTGTGAAGCTTTTACATTCCATTCACACCAGTCTCTAATAACGTCTCCATCATTTCCCGTCAGAAGCTTCTTCATTTTTGAACACGTAAGAAAAGAAGCAATCACAGCACGTAACGTACGTTGTTCAACATTGGCCTTCTTCTTTGATCGAAACAAACGCATAACATTCCCCTGAAATCGGTTTTCACTATCATTTCCTTAGGGAGAAGACTGTAGAAAAATTCCTCCTTTCCAGTAATGGCCATTTCGCACATATTTTTTATCCTCCATTTCATCACAACGAGTATGTCTTCCACCGCCGCCCTATCCATAGAATCCGGCGCTCCATTCAGGCACATACTCGGTGGAAACCTTCAGGAGATGACGTGATGTTGCTGATCTTTTCCGTATGTCATATATTGCCTCCTCCCGCCGTTTCACATCTCGTAGCAATACCTGATCAATAGCATTCATAGTATGTTGAGCAGTTAGTACGTTAGTGTAGAATGTCGCGTTTTACGTTGAAGATAAACCGTTTACAGCACAGATTGAATAAGTGATGTAACGCGTCAGTATATCTGCAAGTCTATGTCTCTTACACCGTTAAAAAACTATGGTACGAACAAAAGTAATAATGGTTCTGGGCGTAGTTCGAGATGTGTACACAAAGGTGAGCACGATGTACAACGCAAATATATCATTATCCCTTACTTTCCAAATTTGAATTGTAATTTATTATGATTGACTCGTGCTGCCTTCGAATTTTTTATTTTATTGTTATTGTTTTAGTTCTCTTCAACGTACCAATCTCGAAGCGTTTCCTAAATACACGGCACTTTTCCAAGTTTAATTAATTCTAGCACCACTTCGGCGTTTTCCTTTCCCACTTTTTTTCCTGGTCCTTTACTATGACGTAACACAGGTATAAATCATGACCACCTTGCGATTGTTCTTCTACTGGTATTTTTTCTTTTAAGGATAAAAAAATACCTCACCTCCAGCGTCAATATCTCTCTCCTCCGCTTGACGTTCCATTGTTGCTTTACGATAAACGCGCGAGAATGTATAGATATAATTTGTATTTGTGCGCTTTTCCTCTGTTTTCCTCCCCATCAGAGGACGGGGAATTCTAATGTATCTCTGATCGTGTATAGACAGGTAATCATAATATGATTACCTGTCACTGTCATTGCGATGTGGATATTATCCACATCGCAATGACAGTATCATGAATCGCGGTGCCTTTCCGGTCATACAGCACCCTACTTTAATTAGTGTTTCGTACTGCACGCTTCGTGTCGATATTTAATTGGCTCAGACACATTTAATTTTTACCTCCGTTCCGTTTCTATATAATTTCGGTCGCGAAGTTTTCGCAAGAGGTCTATACTTTTCGCGAAAACGGACTTTGCCGTCTCGCTCACACCGCAACGAGGACATTACGCCAAGTTCTGTTTTCACTCTATGAGATAATGAAGAGCGAGCTATGCTTCAACGCCCAACTTTGCGAACCGTACACTTTGCATTACTGTACCCAAGCTGAAAAATTATTTTTCGTCACTGCCACGTTGCACATCTGCCAAATTTTAAGCCGTTCCCTTTTTCAGCGAGCCCAACCCCGTCATCCACTTCCCATAGTTGCAGCATGTCAACTCACAATCAACACAGCCATGTCTCCAATTGTCGCCGCTTTTGCTGGTTCCCGAAAAGCGGGCGCCGTCGTCTCCGGCGCAATTTTAGAAAGTGTCGTTTCGAAAGGACAGTGACGAAGGACATAGATAGATAGGATAGTATTACGTGACGTCGCAATGGAATGGGTCTCGGGAGGGACGGGAGGAATGACGTTTTGTCGTGCCGGTCGATGACGCGAGATCGAGATGCAGTTGGCGCGTCCTGCCGCGAACTGCAGTACAGTAAGGGAAGTGACGTACAGTAGCATACAGCGGAGAGGGTCCACGTGAGACCGAAAGAAGCGCATTACAGTACAGCCAAATCTATTTTTTCCTATTTTTTAATTCACATAATCCCTTCCCCTTCACAATATTATTTTTAACCCACTGCCCAATCCGCCGGGCCGCCTCCCCACTGCAATCTCCAATCAACCGATACAAACTCTTCCGAATCGACGTCCTTTACCACCCGCGATGCCACCCACCACCGCCCTCGCCTCGCCTCGCCTCGCCTCGCCTTGCCTCCCGACCCCGCCGTAACTCCCCGTAACG
Organism: Odonthalia washingtoniensis; assembly: GCA_032358235.1. Classification (NCBI taxonomy): domain Eukaryota; phylum Rhodophyta; class Florideophyceae; order Ceramiales; family Rhodomelaceae; genus Odonthalia; species Odonthalia washingtoniensis. The sequence continues at coordinate 806 of JAULBU010071141.1, read as the reverse complement.
CGCCTTAACCGTAACAAACCGCCCCACCGCCCGCGCCTGACAACCATGACCACCCGCCGACGCGCGCGCGCAACTCCCCGCCGTGACGATCCACTCCTCAACACTAACCCGCACTTCTTGGTCGGCCGGACCGTGAACCGCCGGTGGCGGGTCGGCTTCCCGTTGGAACAACAATCGCTACCGACCGACAAGCCCAAGCTCAACCCCAAGACCAAGGCCAAGGCCAAAGACAAGGCCAGAGCCAAGGCCAGAGCGGCGGGGCGCACGTCATGCTCGTCAAGCTCGACGTCGACGTTGTCATCATCGTGCGCAGCAGCAGCGTCTCCGTACGGTGGCGGTGGCGGAGGCCCGGCGCCGCTGCAGCACCACTGCATGGACCTGGTGACGCACAAGGCAGTGACGTTGAAGGCGTCGCGGGCGGCGCAGCCGCTGCAGCATGAGATCGAGGTATACAAGCAGCTGCAGACGAGGCTGGGGGTGCCGGTGCGGGGGATCCCGCGGATGTTCGACTACGGGCACGCGTTTCAACACTCGTTCCTGGTGACGGACTCGCTCGGGCCGTCCGTCGAGACGGTGTTCCGGAGATGCAGGTATTGCATGGGGGAGCGGGCGGCCGTCGCGCTCGCCACACAGGTCGTCTGTGCATTCAACGCGCTGCATCAGAAGGGCGTCGTGCATGGGCGCGTCCACCCCGGCCGCCTGCGCATGGGCGATGGCGACCGAGCTCACATTGTCTACTTACTCGACTTTGCTGTCTCTCTCTCCTCCCCTTCCGCCGCGCACCATCACGATCACCACAATCACAA
>JAULBU010071130.1:0-10502 GCA_032358235.1 Odonthalia washingtoniensis | reverse complement strand
TGTCACAACAAGATCTAATTATCCATCTACAGTATATACGTGTGTATATTCTATGCTGATTACTATCCCCCACAGGTTACAAGTTTATGTCTCCTCCTCAGGTATAATTGTACCGCCCAAAAGGATTCGCTGTCATGGATGGATTAAAATCTGGTGTTCTTCCTATATATTGAATACCACCAGCACCATTTCCTTTACTCCTTTTCCTGCCGACTCACTCACTTTTCATGTAATATTAAACGAACGTTTATATTGTTACAGATTTCGGGTGAAGACACTCCGTCAGAACGTGACCAATCCGTGTAGTCACGGATAGTGATCCTAGCCCACACCGGCAGCCGCTCTCGATACTCCTTCGCTTGTCGTTACTACTAACATCACTTCCCCATATATTTCGCCCTATCCCCTCGTTTGACCTCCCCTACACGTTCCAATTGACTCTCACGCCACAGTAAATTCACCTCCTTTACTGCATCACGCTTTCACGTTCTACTAGTCCATTCATACACGTGTCAACAATCTAATCATACTCCCATCAAAATTCACCTCTGTTCTCATTCATTTATACAGGTATGAGTTCGGCCACTTTTGTTATAACACCCTATAGTACCGTTACACCTGAAGTATGCTTTCACCTGATGCTGATCATACATCGTCATAGCCTACGCCAGTTCGTAAATTTGGGTAACATTCGAAAAAATGGATGTGTACGAAGTTCCTCCTGCAAGTCCAAACGGACTGTATAGTACACACGGTAGTTTAAACGGATTTTTGTACATCCCAACATACGTACTCCCTTTTCTTGGGCGTTGCCTAGAACAACGAAAGACAGACTTCGTCACAAAAATTTCACTATCTCCGAAAATGTCTTTCTTATATCGTCAATCGGTGGTTTCCGACCTGTGGATTATTATATAACGGACTGCTTACTCCACCCACTATCATAGTGGGTGGAGTGAGCAGTCCGTTGAGCAAGTTTAAAATCAGTATGCCTGTGCACACCTCCCATTCAGTATGAAATAATTGTAACAGCTATAAAAATGATCCATGTAAAGATATATCAGGTAAGTTCTTACTTGTTAATTTAAGTGTTAAACTCATTACTGAACAGGAAGATGATTCTGTATCAATGTATTTATCACTTTGTGTACGTGATGTAAAAGCTTGTTAATGGAGATATACACTAATTTCAAAATTTTAATAACAATAATGTATCATGTATTGATTTATATCTTAAACTAAATAATGGAAAATCACAATATCCTGGACAAATCCCAACGGAATCTTACAAATTCAATTTAATGACAACACCAAACATTCAAAAAACGCACAAACAAAATGCATTTGAATGTAAATCGTATTTTATAATTGATGGATCTGGATCTCTAAATATTAATTCTCCATACGTAAACAAAGTATTCAATACTTCTACTTACAATAACAATACACGTAGCATATGTTTTACAATACGTACATATAATTCTATCCATTTGAAATGATTGATGTCGCAACTTTCACACAATTCTATTATGTTTGTAATGCCATCACTCAGTTATTACTAGTAAACGAATGATTGAATGATATATCATTCAATCATTCGTTTACAAACTACTATGAAATTGATTGATGCTGGAGTGGATGGTATACAACGAATTGCTATGTCTGTTGCTTCGATTGGTATGGTAAAGGATGCTATTGTTGGTATATTGAATACACAAATGAAAATTTATGAATTGGATGGATGGTTGGAAGAAATGAAACTAGACATGTCTTCATGAAAAGAAATATGTATATATTTTAATGCAAACATACAAAAAGAAAAAGTAAATTCTACAGAAGAACATATTATTGACTACTAAATATATATAACTAATAACTAAACAATACAAAATTTTATTTTGTGATCATTAATTGGTATGATTTAAGCATAGATATATTTCCACAATTACAATAACGAACTTTAAAATACAGACATAAAGCATACCAAATCATTGGAAATAACCTAACCCATATAAAATACAGTCGAAGATAAGACTAATCCCTAAAACACACACAAACTCTGTCTCTGTCTCTTACCTTTCATTATACCTGGCACGTTTAGAAGGTGGAATAGCGGTAAGAGGATGAATGACAGCGGAAGCGGGAATGGAACGAGCAATCGTCGGATGGCCTAACAGAAAAAAAGAAAACAAACAAAAGAATGTGAGTTAGGGAGTTGAATCTAATTTTTTTAAGTAGCACGTCGTTTCGCTCCTCGTTTACGTGATTGGGGAGTAATAGAATTGGCATTAGGAAGCGCACCGTTTGAAGTTGTACCACTAGCCGTTGTATTATTATTAGTAGCACTCATATCCCATACAATATCTTTTTTAGGATCTAATGCTGCTACAGGTATTGACTTATAAGGATCTATATTACGATCTAAAAATTCAACACGTTGAGGTTTTGGTTCGTACTAAATACATTATTTAAAATACTTAAACAGAAACAGATATATAAAAAAGGTTAGAGAGGGGGTAAAAACGTTGCATAGGATCTTGGATGATGTTTAAAAATTGTTATTGTTATTACTACGTCTAGTAGACGTACTTGAAAGTATGGATGCTTTAAAGCAATTTATGCTGATATTATTTTAGTTGGATCATATTCTAATAATTTACTTAATAAATCATAACTAGAATTAGTTAAACCTCTAACTCTATCTTTTAAAGTATTTGGATACTTTTGTAATGAAAGAGCTAAATGACGACAAGTTAAAAATTTTCGCATGGGGGCGGAGTGGGCTTGTTTGTACAGCTGTAACTAACGAAGAAAAATGTAAAACATTTCTTCCATGTGGAGGCCGAAAAATTGCAGGAAATTAAATAATTGATTTCCTGTTGTAATAATTGATTTCCTGTTGTAAAAAATCAGTTATTTGATTTCCTGCAATTTTTCGGCATCCATATGGAGGAAATTGTTTTGCTGAAAATTAAATATTTAATTTTTTGCAACAAAAAATATATATTTAATTTCCTTCAATTTTTTGGCCTCCATATGGAGGAAATTCTTTTGCAGGAAATCAAATAATTGATCATTCGCTGCAAAAAATCAATTATTTAATCTCCTGCAAAAATGCGAAGCTCATATGGAGGGAATTTTTAAGTCATTGTATCTCGGTCAGACCTGTCATATTGCTGACCGAGTATTGGCCGACTAACTGTCGGCAGAAACACAGGGTAACAGAAGTTGTCGTCATAGACTACATTCATCATGCTCCTGTTCTTTCCCTTGTTTTCACCGTCCGCAACCTCTTCCATTTTCGATGGTTGTAGCTCCTAACTGTCGCTGTTATTGCAGCAGCTGGGTCTAAAAATTCATCCACCTCCAATAATACACCTAATTCTTCTGGTTGTACGGCTGTGGAGAAATATCGACAACAACTTGTAGAAGTATCGTCAACAAAATTTACTGATGTTGCTGATAGTGATGATGAGGATGATGGAAAAGAGGACGGTGATGACCAAAATGACCATCGGAGACCATATGTGGAGGAATATGGAATAATGAAACAGATTAGTGTGCTGTATTTTTTAAATGATAAATTATTTGAATGGGATTATATGTATGATGAATATGACAGGAAAACGGGCAGTAATTATGAAGAAAAACACGATAATTATGATTACGGTGATACATACGATGACGATTATGGTCAGTTGACCAAGAGGATCTAAGAACGTTTTACGGATAAAGGTGGAAGAATAAGATGAGGATAATGAAGCAAAGAAGTTAGCAGATGATATGTAGAGAACTTCCCCAAAGCGGCATAGAGGCACTGCCTCTACTACTGAAAGTAGTACATGGACTACATGGTCCGTTGAGAAAGTATGGCAGAAACGTTGACCTGGAACTTCTATAGTAAATTCCTTGGCACCTTGAAGGTCCCAAAAAATTGGCTAAAGAACTAATGAAATTGTTTGACATCAACATGTATTTGTTACGAAAATCCAATGCAGGTATCTATCTCTGTGTTCAAAATTGGACGATGAGCAATGTTTGGGGATTATAATGAACGGACGATTATTGCCAATTAAAATTGGACTATTAGAACCTGAAAGGTGGTATGTTAGTCTAGTTGAGAAAGTCGAAGAAGCGAAAAAGCAAGAATTTATCTTATCTGATTCCTATTTGAATGCATACGTAAAATGATTGACGTGTAAATAGTTTGTATGCCGTGGAGAAAACTAATGGAGACAAATAGGAACAGATGTCATACGAGGGATGACCAAGGTAGCAGAAATGAACAGCGGGTACGGAGAGAGCAAGAAGAGGGACAAAGAAGAAAGTAGTTTGTGTCGTTATAGAATCTGAGGAGCTCATAGGCACATTGCACATTGAAATCAGTCATGAAAGAAAAGTGTTAGTAGTACTTCTTGGACGATGATTGACGAGAACAGAATTTGACTTGTAAACCGTGGAAAGAGACGTGTGGAAGGTCATGTTTCATCCTGAGTATCAGTCTCGGAAACCTGTTTTCAACTTTTTGGGACTACAATAACATTATCTTCACTAGATACTGTTGTGGGACCATTAAAGGAATGTTTTTATCCTTCACTGTAAGGATTAATCGGCACATTCCTCACAGTCTTCATCTATTATCATCGCAACCATCATCAGGCCTGTAATATGATCCACGAGCTACGATACTGAAACACAGCGACCTTTGGCAGTCGGGAACATACTCCATCTCCTTTGTATCCATGGACAGATCCAAGGACGGCCTGGTCGTGGGATACACGGTGGTGAACGACGTCCTGGGGGACCTGGAACACATTAATGAAATAATGTTTTACATTCCAACTACATATCGCACTACTAATTTCGAATGGCCATGTAATGGAAAGACTGAGATTTTAATTCTCATGTGAATGGGAATGGCTCCCTTTCAGCTCTTCAATGTAGGAATTCATGACGTACATTAATTGCATTGCTAGCGGCTTTCCTGCATTCCTCTTTGATATTTTTGTATTGCTGGCGGCCATATACGCACTACCGTGATCACTGTCTTCATAAAATTGGATTTAAAAGTGATGACAGGAATTACCGAAATTGGGGACCACATTATTTTTTAAGATTAATTGTCCCAACTGCACGTAAATACAAAACACTGAATGCCGGGCGTTCATAAAATTAGATGTTTTTGACAATATGAATTCCCGGGAAAAACTACGATGTTTGAATGTCCATTTTACGAATGGACCAATGCAGTCGTTCATATCGGTAAAATAAACGAATGTTTCCCTGACACATCCGTTCACTTTCACCGCTTGTAATTAGGCATTCATTCCCGGAAACACAGACGGGGGTGCTATAACTCGGATCCAAGGATACCCAAACTTAATCATCTATCCGTTGTGGAACGAGCTGTGCATATGTGGAAAAGGGTATGCAATGGACGCACTCGTTGAGAAGGATTAACTATAGTCGTCCCGGAACCATTCATTTTCAATTCATCCAGGAACATGTAATGAGATAAACAACATTCCATGGATACCGATCACTGAAAGTATTATAACGTACATTTACGATAGTAGAATATGCGAACATATAAATTACTACCTCATTGCGTAATATTTTGTGAATACAATCATACTTAACTGCATGGATTCGCAACCTGCACGTTCAGAAAACAGCACCATTCAAATCGATACATTGAAGTCTGCTCGTTGTACACCATAACAAATATAACTTTTGTGATGTACCGTTTGACAGTAATTTTTACATACTCATTCAATGTGTACCGAAAATGAATGGACACAGTCTCCCTCACAACAACAATTCTCTGTCTTCCCAAAATATGAAAAGGGAGTTATTCGTTTGGGACCCGGCCAAGGCCGGGATTTCATTATCTGCATCCCGACCCCAACCGAACTAATTACTACCTTTCCACACTTCGTGAAGAACTTACTTACAACCATTTCTCTCCTGAACAGAAAGGGTAAAACAATAAAATAAGTTTGATGCACATCGCTCCCCTCAAATAGACATTTTGTAACCACGAAACGTAGATACCTTGTCATTTTCTGACATTTCTGTAACCATTTCCGTCCCTGTTTCAACATTCACCGTTCCACTTGGCATCCGTTTCACCTGAAATTGAGATCACCACAATCTCAGGTTCACATTGACTTGAGATTGTGATATTTTGACGGAATAAACATTATTCCCTCACAATATGAGTTATTGTGAATGGCACATATTCAGCTCTTGAAAGTAGGCATTCATTACGTAATCAAATTTCTGTATTCGTTTATTTCTTACCTTTCTGGATGATTTGGATTGCTGGAGGTCATACACGCACTGCTTTTCCCATTTATTTAATAAAATAAAAAACAGCCATGCACAAATTTCAGACTTTAAAAAATTAATTCCGTTAATTAGAGCAGCTGCACGTAACTACATACACTGAATTTCCGGCCTTCATAAATTTTCCTTCTTTTTGACCATATCAATGTACTAGGGAAAATCTACGATGTTTGAAAGCCCCACATACAATTGTGTGAATGTGGACATTCATATCGGTAAAAAAATTGATTTTTTCCCTGGTACATATGTACACATTGACTATGTGGATTTAGGCATTCATTTTCCAAAAGACAGACCATCTCCAGCTACCAACGATAATAATATCAATATTGAAGATTTAGAATCGCCGTCTATTAAGAAAATGATAATACTGGACATTGAACATCGCCTTCTAATAATAATAATAATGTTGAACATTGGGCATCGCCGTCTAGACATTAATAATACTCAACGTGGGCTGTCCTCGTCACTGATGGCACCATCAGTTACTAGTGATGAAGCGCAACCAAGACGAATGCAGGCACGGAAACAAAATAAAATATTCAGTTTTGAAAATGATACAGATCTTTTCCTATTGTCGGAAGTGATGAGTGAAGGTGCGCACATAGTAAGATGGAGCAAACTGGACCTTTTCTTTGAAAACGTGATGTGAAAGTTCTACGAAAAAATGGAAACGAAGAAAGGTCCGTTCCTTATTTGGCCAATGGAGCAGCCACTCATAGACAGATATTTCCCGTTACTATATCTGGGTGAAGAAATACAGGAGGTGGAAAGCGATATTAGTGAGGCTGTTGGATCGTCTGGGTGAAAAAGAAGAAGAGGGTAGATTGAGGGAGATTCGGAAGATGACATGCAGGCATCACTACATCGTGATATTTTAGAAAGGAAATTTTATGCCAGAGAGAAGGTGGATATAAAGAAAGAACAACTTCCTGTGTAAAACCAACGACTGGGAATGGATCAGGAACATCTACAAACTGACGATTTGGAAAGGAATACTGCAACAAATGAACGATTGAAAAGGTTGTCGTTCTTTCTTTATTGGCAAAATAATTGAAGAAAATCTAAAAATGAAATGAAACATTTAAGTAAGCAGTCAGTCTTGGACTAGAAAAGTCAAAGTATGACCCTACTTCGCCACCTTTTTCAATACAGGTTTCAAAATTTAGCAAAACAGTTTCTGGGATGTAGAGAAATTCTATCGATGCTTGTAATATCTTCAGAGATTGCCCGAAGTCTTTTCGTGTCCACATTTGCCTTAAATCTTGGTAGCACCATTACACTGCCTCTCTCATACTACTGATTGCAGTGTTGAAAACTTTTTGTGCTGGTGTGTCAATACCACGGTCAAACCCAACCTGAATCCACGGCTGAAGATCATATACATCTACTCCACAAAGTGTTTCTGCTCACCATCAATATTTAAACAGTTTTCTAGAATTTCATCAACTACAATTCTCCTCAGCAGCGTTAGATCATGTCATCTCCCCACTTCAGTCCCATACAAAGCAAACATTAGTCTTTCAGGTGTTTTAATAGTCTTGTAACCCAGGTACGTCATTTGTTTGTGACCATAATAGCACGACCTCTTACTTGCATTGTCTCCTCCCGGTCTCTCCATACTTTTCTTCGTACAATTAATAAACCCCACGAATTTGTCTATCGTAGCACCATTCTCCTTCATGCGCTCGGTGTACATTTCCGCCCTCCCACGTAGAAAATCTGCCATTTAAGCGGTCAAAAGGTGACCGTATGTCTCAATGAAAATACCTTCGTCTCCAAAAACGTCTTGCTTAATGTAGGGCCTATCGTTCTATACTTTCCTTCTAGATCCATCCACGTCCATGTTGATGAAAGGCGTTTCAAAACAATAAAATATTCGGTTGCATCATCAGATTAATACCGCCTTCGGGTAGTCCATTCATGAGGGAGGTGTAGTAAATTCACTACTTTTTAAAGTCGCGTATTCTAAATCTAAATTCACGTAGTGCGATCTCATCTGAGTAGCTATTCGGATTGAATTTAGTCCATGTTTTTCTCTCATCCTCATCATGATTCATTCATCGTCCTTCTTCGCATACTTTTACCATCGGTCCGAAGACATCTTGATGTCTTGATGTCTTGACTTGCTGTTCTTGACACCGCCGCAGATAATTCTTGTAACCTCTTCTTCCTTCGCGCTTTTGCAATGCCAAGTCGGTAATCAGATTGCATCACCATCTTCCATCCCCGCCTTGCTTTTATTTCACATCCTTTCTCGTGTGATTATTTCTGTTACACTCCCATTTCCCGTCTGATTTTGATTATTTTTAACAACATTGCTTTTCTAAACACTCTCCACGCAACCTCACTCCTTGTATATCAATTTTATTAACGGCTATTCTACTTATGTTTCGTGTATTTCGCTTTGTCAACTTCCCCTTTTCAAAAATCGATATAAAAATGGTATCCTCATTTCTCGCAACGTGGCGTCAAAAAATTAAACATAACGGAACAATATTTCCGTTTGCCAAAGACCTCTGAAATTACAATTTTAACTTCGTTATTTGAGTCCGAATAACGACTGGTGAGTTGCTTAGTTTTATCATTTGTGGAAATTTCAGCCACGTGGCTTGTGCCGGTACCATGCCAGTGCCACGCCGGTTCCACAACGTAACCACATTTTTCCATGCCAAATAGGTCTAAGAGCGTCTATTATCGTAATACTAAATATTTATTTCGCGGGGTACATAGCTCCCCATTGATAGATCTTTCTTCGTTCTGCAAATTTTCATAAACAATTTCATATAACACATAGTCAACAGACTTTCTCTTCGTGACTTGCTCCATTCGTTAATCTTTTCACTAGTTTCTAGAAAATCGACCTCCCGTACTTTACAGTCACAGTTTTTGCAGTATCATGCTACACATAATTCCGCCACATTCCCTCAATACTCACTTTCCTAATCACGACAGGAAACTACTCTAAATTTCCATTAGTAGGAATAATCTTCACATCCCAGGCAAGAGTGGCACATTTTCTTTGTAAAAAAGTAATTTCAGCAATTCCCGTATCTCCCTATCCTCTCCATTATCTCTTCATCTTATTCTTATTGGCATAAATCCATTTCTTAGTACTAATTTCTAATGCCTTCTCTCTTCGGCCATCCATTACCGGAACCACCCACTCATTATTCCAATATTTCACTTTTCATAAAATTCTCCCTTTTATTACCCATCTTCACATATCGGTCCTTCACCTTCACTGTTCTCACTATCATTTTCAGTATCACTATTGACATTGCATTCATTTCATTTATTTTTTACATATCATTTTCAGGTAGTACTTTCCTAACTCCCGCTATAGATATCTCTGTTTCCATAATGTCCTTCAACAGTTTTCTCTGAATAGTTCCTTTAACAATTTTCACAAGGCATTCCTAGCAGATTACCACTATAATCCGTCCTAATATCATGAAAATATTTATTAATGAGACTTGTGCCATCCATCGTATACATCAATTAGGAAAGTGTTGAAATACACATCCCAAATGCACGTATTACCTGATTTCGAATGTCACAGCGTATATTTCCAAAAGGCTCCTGAAATATGCTGTTGTTTATCACGACAGTTTGTTGACAGGATTTTAATAACGTTCTCCGCAAAATATTCTTGAACAGTTCAATATCACTAGAAACAGGTACAGTCTATATATTAATTTTCTGAATTGTAGCAGTTTCATTGGATACTTTAATCAGAAATGTGTATATGAAATTTCTTGGAACACACAACACTGTGCGCATTAGTTCGTACTCTCCGCTCATTTTTAGTGACCGATAAATAGCAACCCTTTGCGAAATCATGCGTGTTGCATATGATATGCATATTTAAAATCTATCAAGTGAACAACGATAGTAGTTGCCATCTATTTCTTGGTAATCTACAATTCGTATGAATTTATTATTGAATCCATTTCGCCTCTCATGTATTGTCTACTTAAGCAAATTAATAAATTAATAAACCGACAATTGAGTTCCTTTCTTTACTCAACCAACCCATCTTATATTCTATCGCTTGCACACAGCTATTATAGCATTCCTCTATTTGGAGTCATAACCTGATATGGATGGTGAGCGAATCAGATCGCACCATATGTAAGCATAAAAAACGCGGT
>JAULBU010071129.1:0-29512 GCA_032358235.1 Odonthalia washingtoniensis | reverse complement strand
TGTCAGGAAACGCAATAACCATCCACTTTCTCTTTCATGAACTGAATTTAAAATGGATGAACCATTGACGATTTCATACGGCATATGAATGCATTAATGTAGTTTACATACACTCAAACATTCAACACATGAATGTAAAAGTCAATGCGACTTACATTACAAACTTAATTTTTCGCAGTATTATATGAAGTATTCATTCAACATCTCATACGCAATGTATAGTAAGGAGCCTAAATTACATAAAAACATTCTCCTTTGTATGATAGAAAATTTTAATGATTCATTGGTGTAATGTTTCCAACAAGGAATCTTGGACAGTCCAATTTATTACATTTACACTACACCGTCCATGAGGAAGTTTCTATGCATCATACATTAAACAGTACCGTATCTGTGTGCCAAAGGTAATGCACCATACATTTTATCTTCAAATCATGTAGATGTTTCCATCAGTTACCATCCGTAACCATGCAAACACTGTATTTTTCGGTATGTAACGTACATGGACCTCAGAAATTCGAATGACCAAGTACATGCCACATCCACCCGAAACCCTCGCCTTTGGAATATAGGAATTTAGTTCTGGAAACACAGACGCTAACTGGAAACTGTTATACTCGGATTTCTAATAAAGAAGGGACAGACTTTGAACTATACTACTAGGGCTCATATTGTTACTATTATGCTTTACATAGCTGTTCTCCTTTTAAGACAACAGGAATAAATCAAACTAAATTATATCTATGGTCTATAATAAAACATTTGAATTGTACGGACATATTTAGAAAAGTGACATGTATGGGATAACCAACTAAGGATTTAGATTTGAAAGTTGTTACTTTTTATCGGTATATATCTGTAAGATTACAACAAACGATTTAGACGACGTGTCTCTACTTTGATTCAACTCAATGGAAGACTTGTCATTTGCCGTTACATGGTTTCTTATGGACTTGTACAAGTGTGGAAAGAATTCGGATTGCAAAGGATGTGATATATAGTCACGGTGAACCTCGTTAAAAAAGGTCGGAGTTTCCCATCTGTGGCACTAGTAACATTAATTTGTGTATGTAACACATCAGTGACCTCTTTTTGTATAGGAAAGATTTTCCAGATGGATGCAAATGTTTACATTGTTTATTCATCTGTTCCATCTTTACAAACAGGCCCACCCCTGACACCGAAAATTATATATTTAATATTCTACAATATATACCAGATCACAACATTCTATGAATTTTCTGGACAAAATATCACGATACTACTACGGGGACACTGCCTTCTTCAATTTCGTTCCAATTTTCCATCATCAACATCGATGAGTACGTCTGTTTTCCAGTAACACGAACTTCGACAATAGTCCTCATACTGTTGTAGCAACACTTTCTTCAAAAACGTCATATTTAAAATAAACATCTAAACACATCACGTCAAATGAAAAGAAACACTCTACTATTTGACAATTGAAACAGGAGCTTCACAATCCATGTATTCTTTTCCACCAACATCTCCCTAAACAATTTTTCTATTAATTTCAACTTTCCAGATCCCATTCTCCAACAATTTTAATCTTTTTTTCAACCCTGCCTTGAGTAACAACACAACATGTCATCTTCAACCTCTACTGGAAATTATCTACGTGGGAACCTTTCAACCCTTGAATCTGAATTCACTCCATTCCTGCTGTTTTCCTTTATTGGCAATTTCTCCTGTTCGTCTTTTGAAGAAAACTTCAACTATGGGAATTTCAACTTCAAGAAGCATCTGCAATGCTTGAAGTTCAATTAAGACTTAAATTTCAAGCTTATAACAACAAGTTTCGAAAGAAAAGTGAATAACGGAATGAGGCCTTTGAAACGATCTGTATTCGAGTCTATAGGAGCTAATGGTGACAAGGTACTAGGAGAATTGGGTTATCAGAAAGTGTGTCAGATTATCTGACATCTATCGACATATACACATATGGTTGTAGAGATGAACGCACACTGAAAATGTTCACTGACTTGTTCACTAACAATTTCACTTCAACTGGATTCTTAGTTGATTCAACATTCATGCACATGATCATTCAGTCAACTGGGAAAAGACCTAGACGGAACCCATTCAACATGTATATGCCAACATGTTTCGAATGTATCCTCTTTTAATACGGCATCTAATTCTCTCGGAGACAATGTCAAAGAAAAATTCTAGTTGTAAAGATGAAAGCACTCTGCAAATGTTCACTTACAACGTCCCTGACAACTTCAATTTGACAGGATTATTAGTTTGTCGAAAATTCATCTACATGGTCATCCAGTCAACTCGGAAAAGACCGACATGGAATCCATTCAACATTTCTATTCCAACAACTTCCGAATTTCTTCTCTTTTACCACAACATTTCATTTCTCTCGGAGAAAATGTCGAGAAAAATTCTGAAGGGCGCGATAGATATATTCTCAGTGTGAAACGTTTCACTGGTACTAGAATAGGGTTTGTTTGTCATACGATTTTCAAGGCATTGGCACGACTGGCAACATCAATAGAAATTACTATAGAAATATAATGGTGTAATCGTGTATCTTCTACAACACAGCAATATCCTGATTCGAAGTTCTTTCTACCACGAAGGAAGGTTTTCCTACCGTTACAGAAGAAACAACATTTACGGCAGATGATGAACCAGTCAATATCGAAGAATTGGTGTCCCAACAAGCTTGGAATGTAACAAACAGAATGGATAGATCATTTAGTTACTTCGCATCTTCATGTTGTACCAACCTACACAAAATATTATGCAACATTTCGTTGCACGACATAGATTACAACATGGAATCATCTTCGATGCTGAAACCTTTCTTCTTTGATCCACAAAGTTTGGAATTGCCGCAATGATTTTCTGGTACACCAGTTCATGTCTCCGAATCTATCAACTTATCCGTACCGGTTAATGTCACCATGTAAGATGTCGTAGGCGTTGATAAAGACATTTCTCCTTCAGGTAAAATGAAAACAGGTAATGGTAAGCATGGACTTCCACCGTATTCCGGACAATTGGAAATAAATAAGAATAAACCTAAGGCTCACGACAACAAAGAAATGGAAATATTTCCATACCAATATTCGGATATAACGACAGAAGTTAAATCAATGGACCTGGGGGAATAAGTATTCAAAATTACTGTTGCTGCTATGAATGCGATTTTCAGTCTCTTACTGACACAAATGAGCATGCTGTGGGTCAGATTCTACAAGATAATGTTCATTTTATTATAACCTGCCCTCATTACAACATTACATATATCAACGACTATCCAAATTCAGATCATGATCGGTTCACTGTAGAAGACTTGAATAATTTGGCACACTTCTCTAAAACTGTATTGACAACCGGAAGTCATGCTCATAATGTTTGTTTTGTAATGAAAGTTTCTTCCTGGGTTCAACATATTAAGTCAAACTAGTAATTAATCCCAAAACCCCGAAGATGATGAAATTGGAAAAGGGTAAAAGACCAAAATTGATGTTTTCAGCGTGGAGAAAACACCGCTCCATTACAAGATGACAAGCGGTTAGTATGCATCAGATCCAAGAACACCCCGCGTCACCCATCTATCTGTGGTTGAAAATGCAGCATAATTCTGGAAGAATGGTATGGTATGGCATCACGCCTTTATAAAGATAAACTACAGCCGTTCTGGGTTCATTTATTCTGTTCATCTCTGAACATGAAATGACAATAATAACATCCCAATGTTCCCTATCGACGAAAATTTATACGTTACATCTCAGACGAAATCTTCCGGTCGAACACAAATGCTCCGGCAATAGCAAAAGTCAAGACAGTGGATGATGGATATTATCCTCAAATTTTCTGATCCTGGTTAGTTGGTTGAGGATCGATACGCTGGTACATTTTCTGTGGCAATTTCATGTATGCTTCTTCCAAAAGAAAGGAAATTTGTCGGTGGTGATGTGGATGATAAATGTTTGGGATGCTTCTGGACATAACTGGTCCAAGTTTTCACTCGTCACTTACTCAGTGTTGAATCAGAGATTGATGGCACGGAAGAAGACCTACTTGTAACACAACAATATTTGAAATATCTGGATGCTATTGCCGTGGAAAAGAAGCGTTGTATGCAATATTCCTCTGCTACTTCCAACAGTTCAGACCTTCCCTAAGCGTGTTCTTCACTTCATTTCAGAAGCCATTGGAAATGCATCTTTGCATACCAATGGTGTTCCCATACCGTGGGACAAGTGGTAAATATCTCGGAAGCCAGCCTAAGATGGAAAACAATAAATAGGTTGCTTGCAATGGAATCAGGGGCATTATGCTTTTCCCTGAAACCATTCACAATGAAACATGATGAAACAGGTCTAG
Organism: Odonthalia washingtoniensis; assembly: GCA_032358235.1. Classification (NCBI taxonomy): domain Eukaryota; phylum Rhodophyta; class Florideophyceae; order Ceramiales; family Rhodomelaceae; genus Odonthalia; species Odonthalia washingtoniensis. Next base: position 25,144 of record JAULBU010071129.1, on the reverse strand, counting down.
GGATTTTCGCAGAAAACCCAATTGATGTTTCCTCATTGGTCATTACTATGGAACATTGGCTTTCGGGAAATTACGGGGGTTGATCAATTACAGAAACATATGGCAAGGGATTATCTTCGGTATGTCAAGCGCAATTCCTGAAATATGGGGTCAATTTTTCACAGAAAATCACGGCAAGTGATGTATCGGAAAAGCAGGCATTGATTGTAGCTGCTCCTTGGTAAATTACGAGATAAATTAATGATTTCCATTATCTCCCTGGAGATAGCGCTTCGACTAACGACAGTTTGAATAATCCAAGAACTGCAAATTGCGCTCTCGTCAAAAGCAGAAAGTTGAGAACTGATGCAGCTGCAACTTCTTACAAAACTTTGAGATTAGAGATTTTTGTCCTGTTGAATTTGTTCAGGAAATTTTTCATTTATTACAGTTCTGATCATGTTCATGACCTTAAAGAAAATTTGTACTCTTATTTCCATTTTCGACGTCATTTTATCTTCAAGTTGTCTCTTATTATGTACACTACATTAAGCACATATATTATAACTACAATGAGTGAGTATTTATCTTTTCCAATACTACAGCGTCTCTCTAATAATTATGACTAAAAGTGGGGACAGGATATTACTTCAAAAAACATTTCTTCAATTCTATCATAAGTAAAGATCCTATTACAATTGTGTTACAAGTTTACATATTGTGATATATTAAGTGTTTTACTATGAAAATGGGGTACTAGCCCTTTCGGGGGACAGAAAAACTCCCACCTACACACCGACTCAGTCTGTGTGTATGTGGTAGTATTTCTGAGTTGTGATATTTTGTTTTTACAGGTTGTAAAAAAATGTCAAAACACAACCATCCGAAAATATGAAAAGTTAGATAATAGTTTGCTCTCCAATGAGGGCCAGGATGTCATTTACTACATCTCGACCTCCACCAGATGACAAAAAATTTCCTATCTTCCCACAATTAGTGAGGAATGCAGACAAAAGATAAATGTGGAAAAAAGAAGGGGGAATCATAAGGAGGAAAGAATTCTGAAAATACAACTACCCCAAATATGAGAAGATAGATAATAATTTGCCGCACAATGAGGTTCAGGATGTCATCTATGGCATCTCAACCCCCACAAAACGACAAAACATATCCTATATTCCCACTCTCGGTGAGGAATATCGACAAGAAAATGAATGGGGAGAAAGGAAGGTGAAAAATAGATTAAAAATGGGGAAACTGAATAGGGAAAATAAATTCGAGAGGGATCTTTGTACATCAGTCCCCATACATCTACCTCTTCCACCCTGGACAGATGGCAAGAATATTATTGAGATTTAAACCCTGTCACCTCCCAGGTCACAGGGTTTTTATGACTATTACATTCTTTCCACCTGTCTCATTGTTGACGAATCAAAGTGGTACCTGTAATGGGAAGCTTGGTCCAATTGCCGTACCGTATAAATTTGTCAAAAAAATACTAGAAAATTTCAGAAATATCTCGCCGTTATGATCACCTTTCAATCTGCTACAGATTCCAATTTACATAATTAGCATGTAACGGACACCGTGTTTGAACTCTGACGAGACTGTGAATGGAAACCCTTTCATTCGTTAATGTAAGTAATCATTAAGTATTCACTTTCATTGTTGGATGCTTTGCAGTGTCAAAATTTCTTCTATTTTTATATTTGGAAGTCATACATGCACGGCTGTTACTAATTTCTAATAAAGTTAAATAAAATATTTTCACAGCAATGTTCTAAATCGCCTATAATATTAATATTTTACGATTAGTTGTCGTACCTGCACGAAACTACATACAATAAATGCTGGGGCTTCGTACAATTTCCCATTATATGGCAATATTAATGTACTGAAAAAATTGTAAGATTTTTCAATGACCGACATGCTACTGCCTGAATGCGGGCGTTCATATCGGGAAAATAATGAATGGTTTCCTGGAACATCTGTACCCATTCACCCCTTCAATATAGGCATTAATGAACCAGAACACAGACGATATATTTCACACTAAGAATTGGTTAAATACACACTCCAACTTTTAACACAATCACTCTTAAATTTCCAAGTCATAAATTTTTATCACATTTCATGGAAACGTATAAGTGTCAATTTTACACTGTAAATACAGTCGATAAAGTAAAAAATATTCTGCTCATTCAATGACACTGCGACAGATGAATGCCCGAACTGCACAATTTTTTAAATTTATGAAAACATGAATGTAATTGACAAAAACTACGAAATAAGTAGAGTGCCAGTGTGCTACACTGGATGCGGAGATTCAATTGTATCGAAAAATCACAGTTCGGTGCAAATTTTACGCCGCAGTCAACCCTTTGGATTATGCAGGCCATTTACGTAAACACAGGCCTGTTTATTAGAACTAATGTTATTTGTAGTGAGGTTCCTTCAATTGAGTGGATTCAAAATAGAGACATGATGCCGAATTATTTTGTTCGAATGTTGTATACACATACAGATTAAAAAGCTACGAATTTCAGATCGCAATCGTTAGTTCGATATTTCATACATGTTACAGTTTTGAATCTCACCGTACCGTTCAGACGTTTCGCTATTAACCATGGATATAAGTTGGTTCGCTTCGTCCCTCTAGGATTGAAGGGATCTCATTTTCAACCGGGCTAGAAGGACAACTACTTCAGTACTCACGAAAAAATGATGACTTTTTTGTGATTGACGATTACCTTCTGCTTCAGTAGTAAGCCCAAGGCAGAGATGATAAAATGGTTTCATTGTGCAAGGAAACGACTGTGTTTGTTACCCATATATTTCAACAATAAATGACATAGTTCCGTGTGAGCATAAACAAAATATATAATTTTTATTGCATTCCTGTCATACTATCATACTGCCGTGACATACAACAAAATTTAAAAAATGTCTGGTGTTTTTCATAAATTTATCCTTGAACGTCCATGGATGTGATGCTTAGTGAACTCAACATAAATCAAGAAAAATGTGATAAATATGTCTAGAATGATTGAATACGTCCTAGACAGAAGAAATGAGATTAGTAGTTTACTGAAATCGGCAAATACTGCATCATCAACAGCAGGAAAAATGTTTTACAGAAAGAGCACAGAAAAAATTCCAGAGCATTTCAATCTCCCCATGCGTTCCTTTTATAGAAACATTAGGTATGCCAAATCCGCAGTTTATTTTTTCTGGTCTTTTTTCAATGTTTACGTATGAAAAATTGTACAACCTTAACCTGGATACCTATAAGGCAATCAAAACGGGTATCATTGTATATATGTCAAGTCCCCACCCCTCCATGAACTTCTTGGACAAACGGAGGAACGGAAAATATTTTGGATGCAGCAAATTGTCAAAAATCGTGGCAGCCAAAAGAGGAAGAGCGTCTATTATTCAGGAAATGAGCGTAAGTACAGGATTGGAGAGAGTAGATAAGTTAGGGGTAATGATGGTTAGTTTCATACGTTCGATTTAGCGGTTCCTAAAAGGTCGGGGTAATCCTGGCTTTAACCAAGTTAAGTGTCGGTACAAGTCTCAGATTGAAAGTCATGTTAACTCCCCTCCTTAGCTCTATTCGTAGCTGTATTGTCGATACACGCATTGTTACACGTGAGGATCACTGGCCACTGGCATAGCTGTTGCTATACTTAGCGCTTCTTGTATATTGGAGTTTCCCTATATGGTTCACTGACTGGCTTAAATTTCAATTGCCTTTTCCGAATGATTTTCCTGTTGTCTGAAAACTTTTAGCTACATTTATGCTTTCTCTTTGTCCTTACCTTGGAATATATCTAGAATAAAACGTAGATTATATAATAATAAAGGCAGCGCTCGAACTAAAGGCATTTTGAGTCCAAAAAGTGTTCTAATTGTACTGGTTGGTTGATAATGGAAGCGAATTCAGATGTTATTGTATGCTCGCAATCCAAGAGGTCTGAAAGGGCGATAAACTCTGCGGCCATGGCAGATCAACATAATCTTTTTGCCTTACATGCCTTGAAATTGATGGGAATTAACTTCTTATTTGTATCTGAGATGAAGGTAATATTACCAAGTTGACTGGAGAGGTCGAGATTTTCTCCAAACGATCTATTACTGTATCCTATTACTTTTAGAGGTGATATATCTAAAGTTGGAAAATTGATTTGCATACGGCATCGTTTGGCATAGTTGATCGCCTTGTTTAAATGTTTAATAAAAGATGAAGGTGTGTTGATGTAGTTGGTTTCGGTCATTTGTGCAACTCGTGATAATTCAAAGAGACAGTCCGGTCTGGTGTGCGACAGCCATGCTAGCTTCATTCGAATGTACTGGACGGTTGTGAATTTCACATCATTTTTCTGGAGTTTCAAGTTAGCGAGGTATTGTTCTTGTGTTTGTTACATTTAATTTTGCTCGCCATACTTGAGTCTGAAACCCGCAAAGTGACACGGTAAAGTTGACGGGGGTTTCATGTCAAATTGGCAATCTGTTAGCCTTGATAATTGTTGAAAATGATCCGTGCCTGCTCCCAATAATTCTTCAACGTATGTTCCAGACGTACCGATGAGTTCTGTCGTAGAGCGTGGGAAAAAGAAGGAGAAGTCTGATTTAAAAGATTCCATGTTAAGGTCCGTTTTGTCGTGATGATGTAGTGTTTGAAACCATAGATCCACCGATTAGGAAAGACAATAGAGCGGTTGGAGTTGTTTTGAGAATTGATCGGGAGATGGTTCCAGCTCTGGTATGCCAGAATCTAGAAAGTGGTCTAGAGAAAGCGGGATGGCGGATTGAAGGTATGCCTTTGTCACATCAGAGGTCCATATATTGAACCCATAGATGGATTATATTGTGAGATAAAGTCTTACTAAGGATGGTTATAGAGTCTGCGAAGTGTGCACCATAAAGTTTTCAAGCTTGTCTCGATATCCACTGATGGAGAAATGCGCTTTGTGTATTATCGATCCATCGGTTGTCCATTTGAAGGCTAACATGAATCGTCCCGGCAGTACGTTTTTGTTTGTCGGTACTTCTTCCTTCAGCATGACTTTAAAAGTTCCACGGTTGGTGAGATTTTAAATCTCGTGTCTTATTGCTTCCATCACTTTGGGGGTCATGCTTCTAGGATCCTTGAGAGGGATTATCTCAGTGAGGTACATCCTCTTCTATTGATGGCGATTTGAAATTTGCGAATGTATTCTTCAATTGGTTGAAGAAGGATGCCGAGAGAGAACTTTGGCTGACATATTGTTTGACTTGTGTTGTGGAGTACTTTATTGCTTTCTGATTCGGTTTATCCAATATTTGCAAACGTTTTGTTAGGCGATCGAAATGGGAAACTTGTTGGGGTAAAATTTACGTATTGTTTTTTGTTAGAATGTCCCTTGTCACGCCATACTAGTACGTGGTCTCCTTTATCTTATAAGAAGTCTGTTTCTTTTCGAGTGTTGTATCGAAGCGCACGTGAAACTCGCACTTTATCCATGTCGTCGCGCATTTCGCGTCGAGTTATCATTGAAATTCCACCACGTTCTTAGGTAGTGCGACGTCTTCCATATTCCGAAGGCATGTCCACATTTTGGAATTCACTAAATAAGAAATTTGATGCGACCAGACCGGCAGTTCCGGCAGTTTCAATTAACGCCTTAACTGCTAAATCCAGCAGTAATTCGAAGTCAGCTTTTGTGTAGTCACAGAGGAGCTTTCAGACGGTTGTTCTAATGGGCACTTACTATCTTTCACATATACTGACCCCATTATGTGCTTCTATACCATTATTTTCTACCTTGATCTGTCGAGTGCAGCTAAACGGATAAACGAATTCCCGAACTGAGATCCTTTATCAACTATGATCCGATTCGGCAGACCCATGTTGATGGTTGTTGAACACTTGATGAGGCCAAACCACATGGTCTTTGTTTCCATATTCGTGAGGATTGTTGCAGAGCTGAATTGGGTTCCTTCGTCGATAATGTGCAGTATATTATGCTAACACTTCTTAATAATTTCATAGAATACATATGTAGACATCCTCCCGTTGAATCTCTCTGCATCAGAGCCAAAGGAAACTCTGAAGCGAATTGGAGCAGTAGCTATCCTTTGACAGGGTCGCAGCTATCCGAGATTCATTAGAGGATCTTTAGGGTGCTACTGTATCTGTCTGTTGGTTTGGTACGGTGTAGAAGGTTGAATAGCTTAGTTGGAGTCTGATGACAAAACTGGCGATGGAGCCGTTTAGGTTGTCCCGTCGTGAAAAGCACCGTTGAAGTGTCCGACGGGCTTAATAGTGTATGCAGATGGGATGAGCTGCTTCTGAAGGAATGCGCGAACCACTGTTCCATGTAGGAAGGCGGTCCATTCTTCGCCAATTCTTGTCTTCTAGAAAGCTTATTATTGACATTATCAATCATAATCTTTTGAGAATCTAGAACGCTTAAATCTGAAAGTGGGGGTACTTGCACATTAACTACATCGATACAGACTGTAATATCTTCCACAGAGGACAGTGTACTATGGAAAAACGGGCCATCCCGAACGAGGGAAATACAATATTTCCAAAGTGGTAGGGGAAAGCAGATGGTGTATCTATGCTTTTTTGAAAAATGTTTTCGATATTATGTAGAGAATGTCTATCAATAACTGATTGCAGCGACCCACTATCTCCGCAGAAAGCCAGTTTGAATCCATGATTCATGTCTGCAGTGGTTTTTGGGATGTAGATGTTTCGGCAATCAATCAAGGATCCACTACGTTGTTGCAAGGCGTGATAGGCGGCATTAGTCGTTCATTCTTGGTTGGTAGGGGTTTGTTGACTCGAATCATCATTTTTTTGACGTCAATGTGGAGAATTGTTGACACATACATGGTGTTGGAGACATGAGCTTCCAAAATTGTTTGGTATAAGGCATTATTTCCCTTCTAAATTGTTTTTATTGGTACCAGGTTCTGGTAGGGAATCCAGGTGCATATTGAAATTCTCGACTTCATCATGTTGTTGAATGAAGTTATCCGTCTCAAGTACATCTTTTCCGTCATCATTGTATTCGGTCGTATTAGACTAGTAATCATTAACAAAGTCAGCCAGGATATATACGGAGGTCTCACAGTTGTACAGTCTGGTGTTTCTGTAGTTGCGTGCCGTACCACGTAGACAACGGTGGGAAGGGGACCAGGGTCTATAACAACATCAGTAGCAAAGTTTTTGAACTATTTATTGGTTGTCATTTGGAGAGTAGACTTCTGAACTTGATCTTCTGCGGCAATTGTTTGGCATGAAGTGTTCCAGTGGAGGGAAACTATGGCAGTTATTCGTGAGACATTACCGTGTCAGTTTATCAATATAGGCACCAAGTATTGCAAGACGGATTTCTTTATCCGTTATATACTTTTCATCCATGAAATTTGCAGGTTTCAAATGATCCAATCGTCGTTGGGCTTCTTTCTGTCGACCCGCGCAGTCAAATTCAGCAAACTTGAATTCTTTCATCTGACCAAAGGAAGAGTAGTCCTTTATTGTGTTCAAATAAAAAGTCTTAGCCGGTTCCTGAAGTATATTGGCAAAGAAGAGCGCCGTTCATCCAGAGAGAGTTCGAGCTGGTCTGCGACCAGTCCATAATCGCGAATTGAATTACTGATACTTTCGTCAATATCGCCAGAAAAATTCTTGTCTTTAAAATTCGACGTTAGGGATTGTGCAATTCGGCCATCATTCATTTTTTGGTTTGTTGAACGTGCAATCGATCTCGTTTTGGGTCTGTGAATCAGGAATCATAATCATCATCGGATGAGTCTTGTCTATCTTCTGTTTCGTGTTGCTAACTACGAAGACACATTGGATGGAAAGTTCGCTGCGGTTGGGCAGGATGTTGAGGCGGTTGTGGTCTGGTCGCAGGGGGTTGAGGGGGTTCCAGTCGGGGTTGTCCGTGTGACTTGGAGGGCTTACAACCGCTGTTGGGGTGTTTATTCCTGTGTTTATACCTTGGGAGTGTTAGATGATGATGGGTCAAAGTTACGTGTTGGAGGTTGGTTCTGTGCAGATGAGGGTAGCGAGTCATTTGGGTGTGTGTAAATGAATTGCCGGTTCCTGTTAAAAGTTGAAATGGTCGAATGAAATATGTAATTAATTCTCTGGATGAACGATACTAGCCATATATGATTCATCAGAGAGTTATTATTCTTATCAATCAGTGCGAGGTCTAAACTAGGTATGGATTGTTCACTTCTATCGAGAAAGTCGTAAAGTCTTGATATGTCTCTTAGAAAACCTATGGATGCGAGTGGCATCTTAAAATAATCTGCGCCCAATAATTCATTTCCTTCCGGCATCATTTCACGGAATGTAGCTCATAATTCTTCATAATCTAGACGAATGTAATTTATAGCCTACCCGTCTTTTGGGTTCATTTCCAGGAACGACTTCGCAATGTCGGCGAGTTGTACCGCTAAATGGTTTGTGCTGTTAATCTTATTGGAGTGCCGAGAACAGTGTGCGTATCGCCTCGTTCTGTCTGTCGGGTAGGTTTTAGAGCGACCATATATTGTAATCTGCGTAAGTAAAGAGTTCACCCCTTGCTGATCTTCGGTATGTTCGTCAGAGGGATTTGGTGTATCCATGATGATAGATAGCCTGGGGATTTATGCTATTATAATTGTGCTGAAGAGTTCGAGTTAGACGTCTGACGAGTACGCTCTGCTTTTTTTCTCTTCTTTTCTTTGTAATATGCTTTGAATTGTTTCACTATATTTGGCTTTGGGTAAGAATGAGATTTTATGGGTTGTTTTTGGTTAAATACGCTTAGGTCGGGATGAAGGGAAAATCGTACGATTCATTTTTTTGATGAAGAAAGGTGCTGTAAGTGCTATTTTTTCGGCTTCAGATATCAGAATCCGTATTTTCGAATGATACCTGTGGGCGACGAACGATTGTATTTCAGATGATGGCAACCAGCGCCTCGTTTTATAATACAGTCACTTGTGATGATAATCAGTACCTTATTAGTTGAATATGACCACGTGTAATTATGTGTTGCGTGTGAGTGTAATGTAGGATAGCGTCTATTATGCGTAGCTACTGTATTGACGAAGAGGTATGCACGTATCAAGGTATAGTAGAAGGGAGGTGATATTAGAGGTTAGGGAGTGTGAGTAAGCGCGTATATGGCGGACTACATAGCTTGGAGAAGTGGCACGGCGTGCAAAGGCGGAAGAAAAAACTGGATAGCTTGGAAAGGTTGCAAGGCGTGTAAGGTCGGACGAACAAGGAAAGATGAGGTCAATTAGCAAGATGATTCAGCCAGGGTATGTAATAGCACGAATCGATATCAGTACCGATTTGATGTCTTCTTGACTAGGTATAAATACCTAGGTCGGTAACTACAACAAAGATGTGTTTAGTTATAGTAATAAAAAGAAGTAGGGAACAGGGAAAAGAATGTAGAGGAGAATAGTGCGCTTTATGTTCTTATATGAAGAAGAACACTACTGACGAATCCAGAGGCTGAAGATCTTTGGGAGGAAGTTTGTGTGAGCTAGATTGTACACTTGTCGTACTTGTATGATATAAATCACTGTTAGTGTGGGTTACAGTCTTGTTTCTACGGAAGATCGTAAGTCCAGTTCGACAATTTTCATTCTTGTTGCATTCGGAAATACATTCCAGCATCCCTTTCAGATATTGACTTCTCAATAGAGAAGTCACAGAACCTGAATGGTTTCTTCCTAAATAATTCTATTCAAGGAATGATGGACGGAAAGGATTATATATGTTTGGATATGGAATTCACATTTGTTGCCAAAAATGTAGATTGAGTTACTGGTTATCAAGATTATTCACCCCTGACTGAAATTTGCACAACTTCTATAACAATAACGCAATATTTGTTACATGAGAGTGCTTATGTAGGCTGCTCAAAGGAATTAATTGCTGAAACTTGTAACCGTGTTTCTATTCTGAAATCAAAATGCATACAAATTTTTGAGAAATATTGTGATACAGTGATCTACACATTGATATTCCAAATACTACATCACGTCGTGAAATAACTCTACAGATTTGGCAATCTAAACATAATTCCTGTATCGCTGTATGATCACTTCAAGTCATTATACAAACAGTTATATACATCTAAGTCCAAACCGCTAGAAACTCGAATAGACCAAGCAGTGAAAAATATGGCACCAACAATTTCTTCAATATTTCGCAGCTTACATCATGCCGCGTTTCTAAAACGCAGTTCCAACCATTTTCCGGTACTCCAATATAAAGAGACGTAAACAAGATCATACTATACAGAAAACTCATCTACATATTTCGGACGCAATGGGGTTTCGGCTTCTCTGCCACAGATTGAAGCGATACGACAAAAACAATACTGTGTACAGAATTATTGAACCAAATACTTGTCCCAATACTGGGAACGTATCACGTACTAGTCTAAAGATCTGCACGGATCTCATTTGGAACTATTTACGAGATAATGGAATGTTACTTACAGACTCCGAAATTTCTGTTAGATTCGTTATGTCAGGGTATGTGTTTGGTGGGCATCTTCAAACATTACAATAGTTCAAAGTTCTAGAAACCCTTTCAGTTGCAAACTTCCATCACAGGATAGACTTAAATGACAGCGCTTATTTCCAACCACAGAAGTTGGTCCCAACAAGAATTGAAGAAGGAGCTTCTTCCTTTTGAAGAGTGATGATGGTAATAGTCTCGTGTAATATTTAATGAAAATTATTCTGCTATTCCATCTGAAAAAGTCTGATGACATGAAGAAAAAAGATATGTCTTTTGTGCAATAAATCGAATACATAGAACCGTTGTACAATGTAGATACTGTTTCAAACGGCATATGCTTACATTGGAATAAATAGGATAAATGGATTACACAAAACCTGGTACAGAGTCAAGGTATGTGGGAAAAAAGTTTGAAACAGGAGCGTTGTATGAAATCATTGATGTCGATACAATATGTTCATCTCTACATGTGCAGAGGTCACATTTTGGTATTGATTCGTTTACTGAGCAATTACCATTACCAAGACAACTGTTCTACATAAATAGGTTCTGCGGGGAGAGAGATCCATTTAAATCAATACAAATATATATATAAAAGATGATTGTAATACCACATAACATGATTTTAAACATTTTTTACTTTATGTTACATGTTTTGTCCTTCCAAAGTTTCTTCTCTGTTTCTATTCACTTCAATATCTTCTCCTTCTTCCAATAAAGTTCTTCATACGTTTCATTCAATATATGGCTTACCATGCTAATGAATACTCTTGCAGTCAATTGTAATCTCAGCTATATAACAGTCATGTATAATTCTGCCTATGTTCCGATGTACTGGCGAAAGCAATTGATTGTACTGCTACAAAATGTTTCTTCGTACTTTTCTTGGTAACAATTATTTTCATGTCACGTTCTAGTTCTTCGAAACTTTTTTGTCCTTCCCCCATTCACAATGAGGTACTTTTAACTCGTCAGAGGACCAAGCTTCTACATGACATATTACTTTACCAATAAACGTTTTTATTGCAACTTTTACATATTTCGAAAATATTTGGTTGATTTCGTTCTGACGAACCACACCACGATATGTTTTCAAAACAGTTGATCCATGCATATAATCAGGGAATACTGATTATAGTCTCTTCCCAAATATCCCCTTCTTCTTTGTACGGTATATGTCCAATGAAATCATATAATACTGCATGTCCAATTTTGTTACTAATTAGGTTCTTCTTTTATGCATCATCCTCATGTACTTGAAGATCATGTTCTACTTGAGTACTCCCGTTTCATAATTTAATAACGGAAATTTCGCACTGCTCTACCACGACATATCTAGCACACATTTTCTATTATATTTAATTGGTTTCCTTTTCGCACCCGCTATTTCAAATTTACTTCATTCAGTTTATCTGAAATATTTCAAATTATATTGAGACAATATTTACCCGTATCCAAGTATTTCAGTACATCTATTCTTTGCAAATCTTTTCTTTCCACTTCAGAAATCATATTAGAACTGTCTCAAACGACCATCTAATGTACTCACTTTGTAAAAATCTTCTACAACTTTCTCTTTCAATGGTTCTGAGAGATAGATATGTACTATTTCCCCATATGCCAGTTCCGCTCTAACTAAGGAACATACAATATCTTTCTCGCAGATTCTGGAGCGGAAGTATATGTTTTCCTGCTGCACAGAATATTTAAAGGAGCTGGTACCATTTTGAACCGTCCAACCATTCAATTCCATTCTCTATTACAATATGAGTTCGGTTGGTCCAGTTTATCACCTTCGGATCCTGAGATGGCTTCAATTCACACTTTTCCTTTACTTCCCAGTTATGCATGCCCTGATAAACAGCTAGTGAAATGTCCAAGTACTTCGTCGGTACTTTCTTTATCATTATATGCAAGTAATTTCCAAGACTCTTGTTCTGATCAGACAATATTTTCAGAATATACTTATTAAACCATATCTAAACTCTGCATCATTCCTTTCATTTCAATATTTTTTCTATCAAAGGTTCATAACTTCCGATGGCAGAGCCATTATTCAAACTTCATTATTCAATACTTCTCGTTCCTTTCCAATCGCCACTATGTTATACTCATTCATCAGCACAGAAAGTCTTGATTTATCGGCTTTCAATTAGCGAAGCTCTTCTTCCAGAGTTCAAAATTCTTCCATATTTACTTTTATTACTTCAACAGATCCAACTTCCTTAATGGGACTATCCATATCTCTATGATTTCACGATTATCTAGAGTATTTATAATCTCATCACTGTATGTTCTGTAATCCAAATCATCGTTTTAACGACTTGTAACCACTCCATAAAAATATGAAGATCCCTTCACGCCAATGTTAGTTATTCTCACAGTACCACCTCTTCCGTTACCTTGACTACCACAGATAGTACCCATTGTTCATTTTCAGCCTTTCCGACGCCTTTCGACAGATATCATTGATTTTGGTCGACCATAGTCAATTCCAACATCATAATTTCCACAAATACAACCAATTATTGCCTATTTCGATGAGTGTTTTGAATTTCTCAGTGATCACCGCGTAAAGTTTTGCGCAGATTGTCTTGCTCAACTGCTTTTCTTCTTGGATCATTTCCATACAGTAAACGATTACTAATTCAAGCAGACTTCGTTTCCTTACTTGCTATTTCTTTTAGAGTATTGTTGCTAGACAAGTTTCCCCATGCGTCCAATAAAATTTAACGGTTATGAATGAAATTGTGTACTGTAACATTACTTTTTCCACTATGTGAAGTTGCATTTTTCGAAAAAAATTAGAATTCAAATGTTTTACGAAAAATCATACTTTATATGGAGTCCATAATTTATGAATTGTTTGCTTTTATTTAGTTCTAAATAAATCATGTTCTTCACACTCTCCGTAAGCAGCGCTTTGCAACTGTACAGTCTTCATAAATATCGTACTCCATTATATTCAACTTTTTCCTATGGTAAGGCTGTTGTAATGGAATGATTCACATGAAATTTTCCATTCCATGATAATTGTCATACAATTTATCAGTGGAACAGTTCATAGTTACGTTGTACTGGGAATTATTTTTCACCTACTTTGATATATTCTACTACAACTAAGATCTTGGTCTTTTTTAAAATTTTGGCAATTATCGGCATTAAATGTTATGTAATCTTAGAAATAGGCTTCCTGATTCTAATCACAATGCTTTGAAATATTAATTTAGTTGTATGATGTAACAGATTCCGTTTTCTACACTCATCAAGGATACAATCACATTTTTTAAACATGTTTACATATTTTTCACTCAAAGTGCTAACAATGAAAACGAGATTGGGAGAAGAACAAAATACAACGACCATTTTCTTCAAATTGTAAAAACACAAGTTTCGGACACCTCGCTTAACATTTAGTTTCCTTTTCCGACATTGTCTCAAACCTTCATCCGGTATATTCCTACAGTCTTCCCTACATGCAACTTTCTTTGAAAATAATCTTGTATCAAAGTCAGCGTCTCAAATTATATTGATCACTTCTTCAACTTCTTTTCTTTGTACTAAACATTCTAACATACAGAAAGAAACGACTTATTGACTACACCATGTTTGGTCTTGTCTGTTTCAAGTCCAAGTACATTTGTCGTCGTGGCACAGGCAGCACAATTTTCACTAGTAGCGGCCGCCCGTGGCTGCACATATATTTTTCCATCATAAGCCTCCCTAATAGAACAAGATGCTTATGTTGAATTTTATTGTCGACAAGACCAAATATGTATGAAAATGTCATGGACTATGAAGGAAATGACTACCTTATACAATTTTTTAGTCTCAAATAAAATTTGTACATACGTTTTATTTTTCAAATGATGAAATACAGTAGTCACTTCCACAAATTAAGCTCGGCAACTTCATTTTAGACCTACTCCCGTAGTGGAACTCTCCACGTGGGCCCAGCTGAACTGCATTTTACACGTCTCAATTCAAGCACCGCATCAACTACTACTGACTACAATGAGACTTTTCCCGTTCTCATTTACTATAAGGTCGTCATAAGTACCTTTCGATTTCTTACCCTTTTCTATTCTTTAAATTTTTTCTTTCAATTACTAAACTATAGTTTTCAATTGATTACGGACAGGTGTAGACAACCAGTCAACTAAAGCCGCTAAAGTTTGGATTGTTACGAACATGTCTACTCGTCCGCTCGCTAGCTGTTAACAGTTAGACTCACCTCGCTCCTTTTTGTCTACCTGTCTCCGCCCATAATCCTGACCTCATTATGTGAATTCTCCTGCGCGACTACAGTATACCCCGATACAACTGTCCAAACTCAACTACTCAAAAGCTACGGTATCTACTTTACCATAGAGATTCAGAAGCCGCAGATAACAGTCACTTCACTGCTATCTGATGCTGATTGTACATCGTCAAGTACGTGGCCTTTTTCGACTGCGTGTGTACTTCGACAATCCGGATTCGATGCAAGGTAGATTGAAAATTAAAAAAAACTGTTACTAAATGAAAAACAACTCAGTTCCATTGTTTTCCTCATCATCATCATCATCACCAACAAAAAAAGCTCGAATCTATCATCCATCTCAAAATCATCATCATATCCAAACGAAAAGAAGAAACTGCGCCAATCACAATTTCAACGCATCAAGCAAAAAATCATCATATACCCAATCACCCGATGGAAGAAGACGTTATTACTCCAACCTCGAAAAGGATAAAAACTCCACCAGAAAAAACCAGCCTATTTCGATACGAAGGCCGAACGCGATACAAGCTATGCGTGAGGCGTTCCAATTCTATACGCGCAACAACATATCTTGCAATAGATCTCAAGGATTCCGAAAAATACTCCCTAGCGGAGTATCCTATACTGGAAACACCTTCATCTCCTCTTCTGGAGAACTGTGCCAAGCTCTTCGGTGATCTACGGTACGCTCTCCCTGTTGACGGAAAGCTATTCAGAGCCACATATTTCAAAAAGCCACTGGTCATAGTTCCGATCATTGACGATATTGGAGATCATTATATTCTGCCAAACGCTTCAATTGCTACTGTTAAATCAATAGACTTCGCAGAAGATGACGAAAAACAATGCGCTCTTACTCTATTTATGTTTGGCATGCGTACCGTACAGTATATAAATTGTCCTCCAAAACATAATCAACACATTCAAGAAACGTTGCCCCACAATCTATTCTCCGAGACGAGCACAACCGAATAAAACGTCCCCTCCACAGCTGCAGGACCCAACTTACCTTTCACAGAAACGACATAGGGAGTAACAGTAGAACAAGAGGTACCTCCCGAAATGGACTCCAACGCAGGGCGACCTTACTAGGTACCAAAACGATTATGATTCGAATAAAATGTCACAAACTTGGGACTGCCAATTTTATCTCCACTTGAACCAAGACCTCCATGCAATTCATCACCCACTCAATGCCATAAAATTCCTTGGAAACTACACTTCAAGGCAAGACCATGATGCACGGTTTCATCCACGTGCTACGTGAGCATTTGTCTACGAGGATTATCCCAGCCAGACAGCAACCTGCGTGGAGAACAGCCAGACCCATCAACCGAGAACGGGACCTATTCGTATCTTTCAGATACCACAGGTCCGTCCAAGATGAATAATGGACAGATAGCCTAATATATCAATTCCTATTTCGAAGACTGGTATTTCTATGGTAATTTGGACGAGAGCATCAAAAATGTCCTACGCGAATAAAATCGTTTCGCCAACAAAATATCGCTCAACGAAGCCAAAAAATCATTATTCTTCTCCAACATACTAAAAGAACCCACCGCAATCACCTACACAAACAACGTCACAGAATAGATAAACTTCCTACACGTTACAAGAATAATTATGCAAGAATACGACAGCGGATATAGGCAACTAGAATCCAAAGCACAGCTAGATGGCCTGCGATTATCTTCCTTCATGGTAGAACACGAAATTAAACGTAACTAAAAGGGTCTTTCGAAACTCCGTGTATACATTGATGAAATCAACCCACAATGTATGCCTATGTTGCAAAACGACACCTAAAATATGAAGAAAGTAAACACATCCATCGCCGCCTACCTCCGGACAGAAATACCACGATTGAACGAGCTCAGTGGCAATCTTTCGTACCAGACTTTCCGCACCGCATTGGCCGACGCCACGACATTACATTAGAAAAGGAAACCAAAAATGAACCTGCATTGGACAACGACTCATCTCCAACCCTAAATTTATTTGGTCAATATTGAAATAGACCTATTAAGCGATTTGGTCAAAAACGGCCCCCACGGATACCCCACAACTCCTCAGAACACGTGCATTCATACCGTCCAAAGATACACTAATGCTCAGAGGAGCCAACCCCATTGAACGCTACCTTCATTTCACACTAATCGAGGTCAAAGCCAAAGCGCATACTGCTATCTTTGGGGTCTTTAACCCTGGAATCCAGAACATCGAGACCAATCGGGCTCGATGAAGGCCGACATCAACAACAGACCGACGTAGGGTAAAAATTCAGTTTATATCCTGTCTCCTTTGTTGTTAAAACCTCCTTCATAGGCTGCACATGACCGGAATTTTCCCAATACAGTTATTTTCTTCATTACTTCATTTTCGAATAGTAGTTTTTAAATACTTTCAGAAATTTGTTTATGAAAATTTTTATTTGCAGAATATTATTGGAACCTTTTTTGACCGTAATGCATTTCTCAATTGTCAACAGAGTACAGGCCTATACATTTTATAAACCAGTTCGGTTCCTTTCTACCGGAATTTAATTTCACAGTGGTAAGGAATGTTTCTTCAAATTTAACACAATTAAATCAACTGGTTCTTGAACCGATCACATTTTGTCATTCCCACATTCACATCATTAGGACCATTAAAAAATGCCAGTAATATGCTAATACTTTGGAAGCAGAAGGTTTTGTGACGTGGTATCATAAATCGGAATACCTGGAATGTAGTACCCAAGGGTTCGTAGGGATGAGCTATTGAGCTTAGTTGATCAACATCATTTGAAAAAATCAAATCCAACGGTCTCAATATGACTACACCAAGATAAGTGATACATGCGCATTATGTACTTGATCAGTGATAGGGTGGGTAATGCGTACGGGGTTGGGGACCTGCGGGGGACGACAATTAGGGGGACGACAATTGGGGGACGACAGATTAGGGGAACGACAATTAGGGGAGAACAATTAGGGGACAATTAGGGGGAAGACAACAATTATAGTGATTAAAATTGGTTTTTTCATAAAGGAGGTATAATGGCATTGTTTCGATTATACATTCTTTGGTAAACATGATACATTTGAAAATATACGAAATATGTGGACGCATTTAATAAAATTGTGACTCCAACAATCTTTTGTGATAGTTTGCAGAGATGCATTAAATATTTTGTTTCATTAGTGAAATACTTGCATTATTTTATCCAGGTGAGCAAACTTCTCGCAGCAGAAGGAGTTTCCTATGCTGTTAAAATGTTCAAAAATCTTCTTCATATCTCGCTACACCTGTAGTGAACGGTACCTTCCTCACATCTGTTTTCCGAAATCCCTCATCGGAAGAGTTTTATTCGAACTGGTCCCGATCCTTATCTGTTCTACAAACAATTTCTCTGCTCTACCTACACTCACGTTGCTAATACGTCATTCTTTCAAAATTGAAGACTGCGATGTGTGCTCTAATATTTCCTCTCGTATTACGTAGTCAGTTAGGTGTTGAATCGTATTCGTATGCACATCGAGCCCGCTTGTAACTACCTGGATTATCGATGCGTTAAGTAAGGAGAACATGAACGCTGATGCTCCCAATGCTTGATGCGAGGTGGTTGCTGTGTGAAAGAATTGCAATCGTAGTAGGGCTGCGAATTAACAACGATCTTTTCATTGGTTAGAATCACTTCTGTAATCGACGCTATTATTTTGAGAAATGCTTTGAAATCAAAGAGTGTTTACTTTTGAGAAATTGGTTACATCGTGGTACATTTCCGTTTTTATGAAATTCTGAGTATTGTAGATGTAGATTGATTACGGTCCACATCTTTGTTTCAAGGCGACGTGGAGTGGTTAACAATGGCTATTAATGAATCTGAAAATGAACAGATGTTATTAGATGAGAAACATTAGAAGGTGGAAAGGACACAGTATGACCAAGAAAATATAAACAGACTGGAGAATAGGAAAGAACGGCGTGATGATCGAGAATTCGTAGAACTGAATTTCAATTGGACCTTGACTAACAGAGTAGGCAGCACATTCTTGAAAGAGAAGACAGAAATGGGAACGTGAATCGCGTAACAAATTTGGGCTCGAAAAAATGAAAGTACTTGTCAATGATCTAGATAATACTAAAAAGAAACTAAACATTTATGTAAAAGGTACTCTTCTAGGTAAAGGACTATGCTTTTCAATGCTTTTTAAAAAGTTTTTTGGAAAAACCAATAGCAGTTCGTGAATAACAAGGTCGCTATATATAGTACACCGGCAGGAGCCTCTCAAATTCATATTTTTCTTTTAAAGTCTGCATTGATACAATATAACTGATCCTCTTTGTACATTCAATCCACTCTTACGGTCACTGCTGGAGATGAAACATTAGCAGCTTTTAGGGCATGTATCAGGTTCGATGCAGAACAAGGAAGGTCGAGCTTGTATTCGCCATCACCGTGGATGGAGTAATGTTTGCCGTTCACTAGGATCGTTGTTTCCGTTTATTCCTCTACGCTTCTTTTCAGGTATAGTGCCCAATAATGTCTGCATCACTCAAGACGCCCAGTTGTATGTAAAATTAGACTATTTTGAAGTGTAATTGTCTGATACCTAATCAAGTGCTTACGTTTTTGTCCATTAGAGGAAGCATTTCGGACAGATCTATACGCAGTTTCTGTGATTTCCAGTACTGTACACTCTATAAAACAGACACAATGCATGACATATTCAAATGTTTTGTTTATCGAACCAGTGAATGGAGCAGCTTTTCCGTGTAAACATTGATAGGATAAATCCTAGTTTTGAGATGATTCATATTCCAAAATAATTATCACAATAGTTCTGAAAGTTGGAAGGAGTGGTTCCAAAGTATGAGTTCTGAATCCATCCATCTCCCTGGCGATATGTGGCGAATCAATATTATAAGTGCAGACCAAAAAGGAGTTGTTGCATATTGATTCCGACTTGTTTTGCCAGAATAATCAGAACATGTGACAGCTTCCACAATTTTCATAATCTCTACACAACAAATTGTAAACTTTGATAGCATACTATCTTCTTCCATTTACAAGAAATTTTCATACCAGTTTTTTGCATCTGTTTATTCGTCCCTTTGTAATAGTAGATCATATCATTCGATGTGCAAAGGCGGCCTGTGTATGAAAAATAGCAAAGGTATCCCTGAATGATCGTGCCCTTCTTCCCCGTCTTCTCCTTCTTTTTGAAATTATCTTAGTGGCACGAATCTAATCTCCGGCCTGCCCCGTGACCTACTATTTGGAATGATCTTTTTGCCTATGATACCCCATGTTGGTAGACCACTATGGTTTGTGCCAATCGGAGTAGTGTCGAGATAGGAGGAGGGGTCTGGAGTGCGCGTGACTTATTTTTCCTTTAACATATAGCCTTGGAAAAGGAGGGATAAAATAGAGAGATGGAATAATACGGAGACTGTTTTCGATAATTTCCGTTGGCTGGGAAAATTATAAACAGCAGCGTACGATTGTTTGTTCATGGGTACTTCTTAAAACTGTACTAATCGAAATGTTTTGGAGATGCGTTACTGAATTTTCACAGAATTATTTACTGAATTTTAAAACCCAATTGTTCAGAAAAATCAATTATATTTCAGTTAAAATCAAAATGTACACAAGCCTGATATTGAAATCTGAAATCGATAGCATGATACAGAATAAAAACTAAATACGCATCATTGAGGCTTAATTACCTTTCATTAGAATTAAATTCTAACAGAATATCTATGTTTTACTTACCGCCATTGCCAGTGTTCTCGTTCCATCAACTATAATTGAGCTGAAAGTTGGAGTGAAAGTAAAGGTGGCAGAATCTACAAATAGTTAAGTGTTGTATCTGCTCTCATTTTTACGGAAGTGGAGGTGGTGTTAACCCGCCACGTTCCTTTCCTTGCCTTACCTATCTTCGTCTTTTTCCCTCAGGTAAGAATGAAATATGAAAACAAAGTACATCGCATCGCGTTTCTTTTTCTCCTCGCTAAACAAAATTTTTGCAATCCCTCACATGTTCCTGAATATATTCACAATTGTCACATAATTATAGTGCTTTCTTTTTAAACATTTTGCCCCTCATCCATCCATTTAAGCATCCTGGCCAAAGAAGACATTAATTATAATAATTGTCTTAAAGTGTTTTCAAATACCTTGAAACTTTTGCTTTAGATCGATATATGCAAAAGTAGGAGAGAAAAGAAACATGAACTAGAAGTCATCTTTTGTCGAAATAACAATTAAAATTAAGAAATACCCTCGAACCAGATCCTTATTTTTGAACAAAATTTGTTCCATTCATTATTTATCGTTTTAAAGAAGAAAAATACCAAATGGAGCATGGATCTTTTTGAAATTTTGAAGAAAATGTGAACAGGTATTTGCGAAAAGATATATCCGTGCAAAACATAATTATAAGGAAAGACGGCTCCAATGCTTTTTGGGAAATTTTTATAACAAAGACAAACATTAGTTATTATTTTGAATTGTAATAATAGTAAAAAATTCAACAAATGCTTTCTCACATAGAAAAAAAATAAGTACAATGTTCTGATAGTTGAAGTCGAGCAAGAGAAGAGACCATAAGGAAAAAAGAGTCAATTGCAGTCGACAGAAAGCACGTGAAGCATTACCTTTCTGTACTATTGCTATGAAAGAATCAAGAGAGAAAGTAGAAAATAATATTTCTTGTTTAGATACGGCATTACAAAATAACAACAGTAGAAATGAGATGAATGAAACTCAAAATGAATATCATGTTGAAAATTCAAACCTTCATTTCCCAGAGAGTTCTCGTATCACTATGAATAATGACGATAGAGAGATAAATGAAAATGCATTTAAAATTGTTGGTTGTGAGGATGGTGGAATCTCTACATTTGAGAACGCAGCCATATCAAAATTCGTTGACCTGGATGAATGTTGGGGGCACACCAATTTTGATGATTTATGCCCGACGAGGAAATTTCATCTATCTGACTCATTTCCGAATTTGGATATGAATATTGATGTATATGGCAACCAAATAGAACCCATTGAAATCATGCCCGAAGAAGATGTGAAGCTATATCCATCGTACCAACATGTTCCAAGACTTAACTTGTCGGACGAAACTATGAAAAAAAATGGGAATAATGGAAATATGAAAATGATATACCCGTCATCATACCAGGTTGAAGAAATATTGATATCTTCATATCCTACATTTGTTCATGAGAACCCCATTTACATCAAGTGTCATGACGAACCGATGAACTTTCCACGTCTAAGATGCTGCTCCAAAAGTAGTCGGGAACGGATTCCAAGACCGGAACCAGGATCTTCTCCTAAACACTTTAAAGAAATAAACCTTATAATTGATTACACAGATGACGAAGGTTCTCAAAAACGTAAAAAGAATAAGGAAATGCTTCACAAAACAGGAAATGCTGATTTCTTAGAACAAAAACCTAGTTTACGAATTTTGACGTGTGAATTGTTCGAAAATGAATTATTTAAATGCATGATTCAGTATCGAGTTCTTGATATGATGGAAAATTTATTTAGGTGGAACAGATTTTTTGCAACAAGGGCAAGAGCGTATAGTCAGTTTTTTGTTGGTAACTGTCTTCGCCACGATAGTACAGAATCTCCAAAAATAGAGAGCGATACGCATTGGTTTTCTGTAGTTGTTTACCAACCAAATAATCTCAAAGCGGATACGAAGGAATTAGCCTGGGAAGTTTTCTTCTTCGTTCTGGTACAACAGGAAGATATGAGAAAAATGATGGTACACGAGGATATTGAAGAAATCGGGATTGGTGTTTGGGGTGATGATGAAAGGATTGTCTTTACTGTCATGTACTAGTTCAGTTGATTATATTAATACTTTATTTCGTGCCTTTCCACATAGAAAAAAGGCGAACAGATAGCTTGGGATAAGGTATGGAAACGTTGGCCTGATTTTCACTGAAAACGTGGTAAGTGCATTGAAAGTAACCATTCTCGAAGGCTATAGTTGATTATTAATGTTGGTAGCACTATTTTCGCATGGTTTAAAACTACACTGCATGGTAAAATATTGATTCTACTACGATTTAGTTTTCGACACGAATAATATTAGTGGTACAGAGTCCCAACAATATTTAATGATACGGTACTGCTCAAATTAGTAAACATATCACAAAAAGCAGTTGTACGGCACGAATAAACAAAACATTTAATAGAATACTGCAATGCAATGACACAGTACCTATATGTTTCTACGGCTTCCCTATAATGAAGAATTTTTGTTTCAATACAATTAAATACAGCTACACTAATTTTAATGAAACAGCAGTATTAACATAGATTTTGGACAAAGAAAAGTAGAGGTGCAGTGTTTTATTGTAATATTAATATCAATAATTCAAATTAATTTTAACGTGCTTGTATGTTGTTCAACAACATACAAGCACTTCAAAATGCTAATTTAGCACTTTTCGCAATTATTGTTGTTTAAATTATATTATTACCGTACATAGAGAATGGTTTATTTGTTTGGTGCTTAATGGAGACTTCCCAAAATTTTTAAGCCTTCATTCATGAATGTAGTATTTCGAAGCAAAGGTAAAACATTCTTGATAGCTTCCTGGCCGTATAGGACACATGATGGGACTTCCACTATCAATGTACCAACCCGCACCCCCTCTCGAACTGTGGACATCAACCTTTTCATCATTTTAGATTTGTATGCATCCTCCAACCATTTTAACTTAAATGAATCAAATGAATCGATATTGTTTTCACCCATTATCTCAATCCCCGTTCGCGCCTTACCGAGATGAAAGTTTTGCACAAAATTATTTTTCAATTATCCCATTGAGATGACTGGAATTGTACTGTCGACCGTGAATCAGTAAATTCCATACTTTTGGAGTTTGTTTCTAACATGAAGATCTAATAAAGATATTGAGCGGTCGCTCTTCGTCCTTAATATCCCACTCTAAACCTCCCAATGACCGTAGTGCCGTCCCAGTTCTTGCTCGGGATCTACTCACAAGGAGATTTCGTCTGTCGATGTCGCACCAAATTCCGACCCATTTGAAAAGATAACATGCTACCTTAAATACTATTGTTAATTCATTAACATCATGTGAAGAGTGCTGCGTTTTCATATACGACTGGAAGTACATCATACAGAGTAATTACATTTCGTACAATGAATCCGTTAAAATTATGTGCCGAACTACGTTTGAGACATCTTTGCAGTGGCCGCTGTAGTTTTTCAACTATTCCAAGCTTTACAGACACACGACAGGCCCTAATAAGTTCGTAAAATATGGTTCTATTATCGAATGTTTGTAGAACTTCTAATCCTCTCTCCAGTACCAGCAGTCGTTCCGATGTGTTGCACCCCATGTCCTGTAAGTTTTTAATGTTGGTCTCCACCTTTCTCGAAATGGTATTTATCTGCCAAGACAATTTTTCTTCGTTTCGATATGTTCCGTATCCTCTGAGCGATCGGCAGCCCTGGTCGTTTTGTTTAATTTCTCTTCTTACTCTTCGATGTTCAAACGACTTTATCATGGTCCATAATTTTCCCAGTCGCATTTCCGTCATGTTCCCCCAGCTTCCATAAACATTTATCAGTCATAATGTCGTGTAATTCATTATCTTTAAGTAGGAGATCATTTGGTAGGAATACTAATTTCATCAGTTCAGCAGGTTAGTCGTGTTCAGAGTCATATACAATAGTCGTGGCCTCAAGGCTTTCGTCACTCTTGTCAACAGTATCGTCTGTGCTTCCGGAACTGAATGGCTACATTCAAGAGGCGTAGTTTTGGGGTGAATGTCACATCTACTAGGCCATGCGAATTTCGAGGGTCCGTGTAGGTTACATACATAAAACTACAGTATTTTCATGGTTACGGGTGTTAACTGAAGGAAACATCTACACAATTTGGACATAAAATGTATAGGGCATTAACTGTGGCATACAGATAATGTATGTTTCAATGATTGAGGGCTATAAATTTACTCACGGACGGCGCAGAATAAATGGAAGAAATAGCCTGGGCCAACCTACATTGTTTGAAAAATTACACGAATGTATCAATGAAATGTTTTTTCATACACAGGTGATTTTTGTGTATGATATATAGGCTCATAACTACACATTGTGTATGAGAGGTTGAATGAATACTTCATATAATACTGTGAAAAATGTGGTTTGTAATGTAAGTCACATTGACTTTTACATTCATGTGCTGAATGTTTGAGTGTATGTACAGTATATTAATTCCTTTATATACCGTATGTAATCGACAATGGTTCATCCATTTTACATTCATTTCATGAACGTGAAAGTGGATGGTTATTGCGTTTCCTGACG
>JAULBU010071119.1:0-10503 GCA_032358235.1 Odonthalia washingtoniensis | reverse complement strand
AATGGACTTGACAGATATGTCATGAAACATGTTTTGATTGCTTTAGAAGTACCGAGATGAAGGTTATGCAATGGTTCTTACCTAGAAATTGATAACACACCTGGAAGAAGTAGGTGCGGATGTCTCTTCTACAGCTTCTCCAGAAATGGGACGCATGGTGCAACAGAAATGTCCTGCAGAATGTTTTTTGCTTCCCTTTGTAAACAATCCTCCTCTGCCGTTGACGACGCTGTATTTGTTGATTTCAACAATGCGATAACCCCATCCCTTCTGGTTCGTACATAGTGAACGGTTATGGGAGGCGATAATGAAGATATTGGACCTGCCTCGAGATTGGTTGAAGATCATAAGCATCTCATGCATCGTCGTGTGGTGATAAAGTTGTGTAAAACTCCAGACATGTCTTTGCTTTCTGGTATGTCGCAGCAGTAGGACACTATGATAGGGAAGCAATTACATTTCATCTTGTTGTTTATAAATATTGTAAAACATTCCATGGAATTTTCAATTAACGGCGCAAGAACCATTCGTATTGCGTCATGCGACGAAACCATTTTATCATCTCAACCCCGCACTGACGAGGTCAGTGGTACGTGATCGTCAATCGCAAAAATGTCATCGCTGTCTATGTCAGTATTGCCACAGTAGTCAACTATGACTTTCTCTGACTGTGATGATTGTAAGCCAACAGGAAGAAATCCATCTAAAATATAACCATGGTCTATCAGAAAACGTCTAATCTGTACGAACATATTTAAAAATGTTACATGTGTGGGATAACCAACTAAAGATTGCGACTACAAAGTTGTTGCTGTTTTATCGGTATATATCTGTAACATTCCAACGAAGGACTTCGGACACGTGTCTCTACTTTTATTCCACTCAATTGAAGACTTGTCATTTGTCATTGAATGGTTTCTTATGGACATGTCCAACTGTGCAAAGAATTCGGAGTTCAAAGGATGTGAGATATAGTCACGGTCAACCTCGTTGAAACAAGGTCTAAAGTTCAAATCTGTGGCACTATCGACGTTCACTTGTGTACGTAACACGTCAATGACATATTTTCGTATAGGAAAGATTTTATATTGTCGTCTGAAGCAGTGTTGTATGGTACCTCCATTTTTTGAAAACTGTCATCACTTCAACTCCGATCCACTGTTCTGTCCACAATTGACATGCATTTATTTAAATCAGTTATGTGGTTACGAACAACATCTGCACTAAACGTATCTGATCGAAGAATCCGGATTACCTTAAGTGCAGCGTCAACTCCAATTTCTTCTGATAAGGTTACCAAATGATTTGCTGTAACTTTTACATCAGTGACCTGTTCCAAAGGTTCAAAGGGACGTTGATAATCAGGAAGCGCACAGTCCGGCTCATCGCTGTACAGTCTTTCTACGTCAGTTCCTTCGTAATGGGCATCGGATCTGTCCGTGTGCTGTTGATAACCGTTTCCATTTTTTGCATGTCGCATAGTGCAATTTCTTCTTCTTATTTTATTTGCATGACGTGGCATGTCGTTTGTAATCAGCCCAAACGTCTGTCAAGTATTTTCCATACGTTTTGGGGCAGACGAATTTTTACGTTACAGTTATTGTGGAATGTCACATCCAGAGCAATATGGGTCGATGTCACGTTCTTTGAATAATTAGAATATGGGTGGAAAAATTTGTTAATAGGTACCAACTTATTCACGGATATTTCTTACTTTTTACTGCCAGTACCAGTAGTTGATTGTGCCACTGTAAGCAGTCAAAAGAAATATAATCATGTTCCAATTGAAAATATGTAAATATTTTCCTCCATATGGAGGCCGAAAAAGTGCAGGAAATTTAATAATTGAATTTCTGTTGTAAAGAATCAATTATTTAATTTTCTGCAATTTTTCGGCCTCCGTATGCAGGAAAAATGTTTGCAGGGAATTAATATTTGATTTTTTGAAACAAATAATCGATTTTTTTATTTTTTGCAAATTTTGGCGTCCATATGGAGGAAATTGTTTTACATATTTTCTGTTGTCGGTAATGTCTATGTAAGATGACAAACTGTATTAAAGACATGACATCGGAAAGAAATGACAGGAACATACACACATTTAACTAGAACCGTTTATGAAACAAACGTACATTTTACTTTAGCATACATGTAGAAATAAACTTTGACATGCAAGATAAACAAAGATAAATTCATTCAAGGAGCAATTGTCATCCTAAAGGCGGCTATTCAACATCTGCCATTCCCCAATCATCCTTATTTTGTGGTTCATCGTCACCACCATCATCAATTTCATCGGGTTCTCCGTCACTATGACCACGACTAGAAGGACTGCTGGAACTTTTTGATGTGTGAACAGATAGACGTTGACATTTTCGGCCAAAACTGCGTCCATATACGTATGAAATAGCATATTTCAAATTGCTACCGTCTGAGATAATATACATATGATACCTCACTGCACCTGTTCCATTCCATCTTTCCCCCGCATGCTGAACGTAACCATCCCAATGAAAATAGACTGTGGGGGATTTGAATTATCATGCATTTCCAAACAAATTGAAATTATGTCCTTTTCCTCCTGACTAAAATGGACATAACGATAGGACCCAGCAGCTATCTATAGAGATACACCTTAATTTTAAGTTGTAATTGTGAAGTTACCAGGGGAACCACTCTCCCTGACGTCAAAGTCATTGTGACCATGCTGTGGCGGACAATCTTTGCCAGTGATCAAGAAGCGGGCCCCACCGTTTGGAATTTTTGTGGTCTATTTACAATTGTTATCTAAATTCAACAAGGCGCACAAAAATCCAATCCATAAGTCCAGTTAATCACGGCGTTTAGATATCCATACATAGTCATGATGACTTTCGATTTGATTTTCAAGCAGACTTCTTGTTCCGGAGTAACGTCCAATACCATTGTTTCTGTCATGTTAGTCATTTCCAGAATTACTAGTGTTGATAATTGGACTCCAATTTCCAATGATCTCTATTTCTTTCATCTTTCAGCGCCTCTTCGCCCGAAAACCAAGTTTGAATTTCGGAAAAAGTTCACCAATTGTCTATGGACGAAATTCATGATTTTCCTCAAATGATTCTATATAAGTCTTTCTCATAGCGTCATCCATGTCGAAAGTATCAGACATACTCTCCAGAATGCAGTAACCATCACTATCCAATTGCTGTTTCTTCCTTCAGAAGTAAGTAAGTACATAGATTCCATCAACATTCCTTCTTGCATGTAACCATTTATTCGATTCTGTGTGATCTCTGTGAAGTTCCATATGTTCTGCTTGCATGTAAGTAGCCCACGTTCAAGCAATATCTCTCAATGCTACCAATTGATCATATATGAAAATAACGTGCGCACAATGAGAATCGGGGATCAGTGCCGACTTCATCAGAGTCTTCGTATCATATAAATTTCCACATCCACTACTTTCTTGCTTTCTCCGTCCATCCTGTCAATCTTTATTTTTCTCGCCCGTGTTTCTTGACATCTACGCTCCCTCTTAACTCCATCCACGGTATTCTCTGTTACATTGTGTCTTCGGTTTTGTCGCCTTTCTTCAATGGTCACTCCATCTTTACAAATTTAGTTTATTACATTCCACATAACACTAAATCCAGGTGGCATAACATTTAGAGGCGGTTTTTTATCATAGGAACCAATGTCATTTTCCATGGTAGACCGTCTCAAGGGCCTCGCCATTCTACCTAGTCGTTTTGTTGAAGTTTGACTTTGCAGGTAAAACGTTTCGTTTCGTTCATGTTTACCTTCCACCACTTGCCGATGCCTCAATCTCTGGCGTGTCTTCTTCCATGTAAGACAACATGGGATTTTTTGCCTTTGGCTTCTGTCTTTTGGCTCGAGGTTCTTCCGCATCACTACTCTGTAGGTCAATAATTTCACGTTGCTGCCTTTTCTTGCCTCTCGCATGTGTTGGAATAATTCCATGGACACCCATTCCTCTTGTTTGCTTTCCTATATTCTCACCGTCGCTACTTTCTTTGAAAAAGTACTGCCTTTTTTTTCAAGTGTGTCATGGCGAGCACTTGCACGGGTAGCCAATTATCCAAACCAATATCCAACACCGTACTCGAAAAGTCGCATTTGATTTCAAAAGGTCGCATGAATAGTTTACTTCCTTGTTCATGTGTCTGGGATGACAACGTCCATCAGTTCCTTCATTGTCTTAGGAAGTTCTTTTTATGGTAAATCACATTCGCCGTCCGCAATTGCTTCCAACAATGTCTGCATAGACGTTAAGAAAGTATTACTAAGCCGATAGAAAACAGTTGCATCAAATGTTCCGTTTTCTGGGCTTCCACCATAAGCTTCAGCTGCATCCAATAGGTACATGATAGCCTCCTCCGTACCGTTGATGAGAATTCCACTGTCCAAGTACGTTATCCCTCTTTTACCAGAATCTTACCAAGTTCCAAACTGCGGTATGGTCTTGATCCTTGCCATGACATATTTGAATCTGACAAGCATCTTCCCCACACGAGCGTACCGTTCGTATGTTGAGGTTCTTTTCGTATGAAGAAAATTTGTCCTTTCCATGTCTCTCGCAATATCCACTGTCCTCGCTTCTTCAAACAGTATGTTATATTGTTCGGTAAAGGTCTCAGCATATCGTATGATACTGCTCATATGGTCAATGGACTAAATGTATTTTTTGTCTTCGACGATAATATGTTTCGAGACCTGCTGAGATTTATAACTTCTCATGGTGTCATGGTGGCCTTGTAATTACGTACGAGAAGAGCGACACGAATACGATCTCTTGCCCAATTTGTTTCGGAAGTTACCTTTACACCAAGAATTTGAAGTGCGGACAGGCGATGTCTACCGTCTACAATAACTAATGACTTGTCGGACTTCAGTACAATTCTATCTCTTTCCTGGCTGCATAATTTCGAGATAAAACTATACTTTCCGTCAACATCTTCAGATTCGAAAGTCACAGAGAATATCCCGAAACTAACTTGATACCCGTCTTGTTCAAAGTACGTAACGAATGCATCACCATGCTCGGTTCTGACATCCCTCAGAGGGTTCTTCAAGTTTCTGACTTGACTGACTCGAAGCCATAATTCGACAGTTAGATACCTACTTAGACGAAAGTCTGTAAGCGTAACAGACCTCCCGTTATCGATCTCCTCATTACCATCCCTGTTCGCGCGTTGAATTCCGATAAACTTCATCGGTTGAGAATCCCAGCAATGAACACCATCTTCTCATTCCGAATAATGGAGGGTTGCTGGGTTGGTACCACTTCCATTGTTCTCATAATACGGACATTCCCGTTCCTTATGCATCGCCTTGATTCGGAAATCGATTATTTCCACGCTGTCCAATATGTCATCCGGTGCAGCCGTTGCCCATTTCGCTACACTTCCTGAGTTAGTTCCACTTCCAGCCCTCACTTTTTCTGTACCAACAGCACTCATATCCGAACAATTAATTTCACGGCACCCTTGGAATGAGTTCACCACTTCAACGTAATCTTCATGTAGACAGTACAGCTCAACAGACACATCTGAAACTATACCCCCTTGCCGCTGCATCGGTACCGCTTTCCTCTACAAGAATCAGCTGGTGGAATAGTTCTTCACCTCTGTCGGGAGGTAGCGATGAATGATACACTTTCCCTGTGCAGATACAGAAGATGACGACCTAGTTGATTATAAACGTAAGATGTTGTAGTTGAGAAATATTGAAATTAGTTGACGACGTCCGGTTGTGAAGAAGGATATCGTAATGTGCAGAAATGTTTAAAGTCAGTTGATGACGGCTCGTTGTGAAGAAGGATATCGTAATGCCGTGCGCAATATATAGAACAGAATATATTTCGATTTGACAATGATTTTGCTTCAGTTGTGTGACTTTGATGATCGGTTTGTTGTCTTTGTTATCATGAACGGAAATCTACATAACCGGAAGCGTTGTTATCATAAACGGAACTTTTGTATGACTTTCTTAACCGGACGGTGCTTCTGTAACGACACAATAATTGTACCGTGTACGGGTGTGTTGTACTCACCCCTGGTATATTGAAACATACTTTTGCGGCGCAAAACATTACTCGAAAATATTTTCGAATAATTTTCCTCCATATGGATTCCGAAAATTTGCATGAAATTAAATAAGTGATTTTTTGTTTCAAAACATGAAATTATTGATTTTTTGTTGCAACAAATTAAATATTTAATTTTCTGCAAAACATTTTTCTCCATATGGAGGCCGTAAAATTGCAGAAAATTAAATAAATAATTTTTTGTTGCAAAAAAAAATATTTAATTTTCTGCAAAACATTTTCCTCCATATGGAGGAATAATTTATCAATTTTTCTTCACCTGTTCCAGTAGTACAAACAAGCCTAACCTGACGCCGTGCGGAAATTTGAATATTTAATTTTCTACAATATATACCAGGTCACAACATTATATAACTTTTCCGAACATAACATCGCGGTACTACTACAGTTACATTACCTTCTTCACGTTCTTTCATATTCTTCCACCATCAAAATCTACGATTGAGGCTCTACTATATTAATACGACCTCCCACAAGCGTCATCATACCTTTGCAGCAGCACTTTCTTCAAAATCATCATATCAGAAAAAACATCTACACACATCAAGTTGAATTAAAATCAACATCGTACAATTAGATAATTTCAACAGCAACTTCACACTCCATATATTCTTCTCCACCAACAGCAGCCACAAGGATTTTATAATCAATTTCAACATTCTACATCCCATTCCCGAACAGTTCTAAACTTCTTTTTCAACATGGAACTGAGCAACACCACAAAATGTCATATTCAACCTCTACTGGAAAATGCTTTACCGGGGAAAATTCAGCCAGTGAATCTGAATTCACTCGATTTCTGCTGTTTTCATTTATTGATAGTTTCTCCTGTTCATATTTCAAAGAGAAATTCAACTATAGTTGAATTTCTCTTCCTGTGTCCTGTATACATGAATGTCAACTTCAAGAATTATCTCAAATGGTTAAGATTCCATGACGACCCGATTTCCAAGCGCATAAAAACACCGTCCGAAAGCAAGGCGAATAAAAGAAAAAGTCTTTGAAACAATTTGTCTCGGAGACAAAGCTGAGAAAAATTGTGAGACGCGTAATAGAAATATCCTCAGCATCAAAAATTTTACAGGTACTAGAATAAGGTTCGTTGGTCAAACTAGTTTCAAAGCGTGGGTGAGAATGGAAAAATCAATAGAAATTCCTCTAGTCAGTACAATGATTTCACTGTACATCTTCTACAACTCAGCAACAACCAGATTCGAAGTTCTTTCTACAAGGAATGAAGGGTTTTATCCAGTTACTCTAAAAACAAAATTTGCGGCAGATGATGGACCAATCACTATTGAAGAATTGATGTCCAAACAAGCGAGGAATAGAACAAACAGATTGGAAAAGGAATTTAGTTACATGTGTAATATGCGATGTCGCATCTTCATGTTTTGCCAACCTACACAAAATATTGTGCAAAATTTGGTTGTACGACCCAAATTTCAACTTGGACTCAACTCCAATGCTGTAAGATTTCTTCTGTGGTCCAAACAGTTCGAAACCGCCGCAATACTTTTCTTGTATACCTGGTCATGTCTCCGAGCCTCTCAACTTATCCGTTCCAGTTAGTAACACCGTGGAAGTTATCGTAGACGTTGATGAGAAAATTTAGCCTTCAGGGGAATCGGAAACAGGCAATGATAAGCGCAAACGTTCAATGTTTTTCGAAAAATCTCAAAAATAAGAAGAAATATAAGGTTGCTGGCAACAAAGATATGAAGATATCCCCCAACCAATCTTCGGATATACTGAGAGAAGTTAAGGAGGAATATGTTGTCGAACCAGCAGATTCAGTGAGCTCACTACAATGGGATTGAAAGAGATGAAAGTGCTGAAATTTTGTGTGCATAATCACTGTTGCTACTATGAGTGCAATTTTCAGTCTTGTACTGACACACATGAAGATGTTATGGGTTATACTATACAAGATAATGCAATTTTATTCCTGGGTTCAACATATCAAGTCGAAGGAAAAATTAATTCCATTGGAAAACCTCGAGGATGATGAAATTGGAAAATGATACAAGACTAAACTATGTTTTTCAATGTGGAGGAAACACCGCTCCATTTCATGAAGAAAAGGTGTTACTATGCATCAGATCCAAGAACACCCTGTCTCACGTATCTCTACGTGGTTGAAGATGCAGTACACTCCTGAAAGAATGGTATGGTATTGGATAATGCTTTGAAAATGATAAACTACAGTCAGTATAGGTTCATTAATTCTTTTCATCCCAGAACATGTAATGAAATGAATAAAATCCCAAGGGTCCCTATCAACAAAAAAGTATTCCTTCCATCTCAGATGAAATATTCCGGTCGAAGACAAATGCTCCGACCAGAGCAAAATCCAAGACAGTGGACGATGGATATTATTCTCAAATTTTCCATCCTGGAGAGTTGGTTGAGGATCCATGGGCTGGTACAAGTTCTGTGACAATTGCATGCATTCTTCTTCCCAAAAATAGGAAATTTGCCGTTGGTGATATGGAAGATAACTGTTTGGAATGATGCTGGACACAACTGGTCGAAGTTTTCGCTCGTCACTTACTCAAAGATGAATTCGACTTTGAGGGCTCAGAAGAAGACCTACTTGCAGCACAAGAATATTTGAGAGAACGGAATGCCATTGCCGTGAAAAAGGAATTTATGAGATGTTACTCCTGGAATTCCCACAGTTCAGATTTTCCCTAGGCACGTTCGTTACTTCATTTCAAAAGCCATTGGGATGCATCTTTGTATAACAACGGTATTCTCATTCCGTGGTACAAGTGGAAAATATCATGGAAGGGAGCCGTTGATTGCATAACCACAAATATGTTTCTTGCAATGGAAGCGGAAGCACTACTTCTTTCCCTAAAACCATCCACAATCAAACAGGATGAAGCTGGTATGGGTGTTTTCGCATAAAAGACAATTGATGAAGGTTTCCTCGTTGGTCATTACTATGGTTGGTTTATCGAATTTTAGGTGGGAGCCAATCAATTTCAAAAACGTATGGCGAGGGTTTACTTTCGGTATCTAAAGATCAATTCCTGAAATACGGTGTCACTTGTTAACATAAATTCACACCAAGTGATGGATCAAAAAAGGCATGGATTGTAGCTGAACCTTGGTTCATTACAAGATACATTAATGATTTACGTTATCTCCGTGGAGATAAATCTTCGGCTAACGACAGATTGAATAATCCAAGAACTGCAAATTGAGCTCTAGTGCAAAATTGAAAGTTGGTAACTGATGTAGCTGAAAATTCTTACGAAACTTTAGATATTCGTGGTTCATGTCCTATTGCAATTGGTCAAGAACTTTCCATTGATTACGGTCCTGATCATGTTCATCAACTTAAAGACAACTAGTACTGTTATTTTCATGTTTTCCGTGATTTTATCTTCAAGTTGTCTCTTCTTATGTACACTATATTAAAAACTTATAACTATAACTGCTATGAGTAAACTAATATAAATGATTTCACTATACACTATTAATGCCATGAGAGCCTGTCATGGTACAAGTAATAATATCTACGTTATATTATGAGATTACGACGTACACTTTATTACTTTTCACAAGTCTCAAAATGGCAGCCTGTCATGTTACGGTACGATTACAGGCTGTCAATCTGAGAATATATCATACATATTATTACTTGTAACAGTATCCAAATTATATATTTCCCATTCCCTTACGTTTTGTACAAATATCTTTGAAGATATAATATTCTTGTAATCATCTAATCTCTCTTCCAATGTATGAATCCATTGATGCGATAGTAGAAAGTGTCAAAACACCGAAATTTATCTCAATTTGCACTATCTACTAAACGTGTAGGTAATCCAAATTTTCATTTAGCTATCCCAACTATTCTTGTAATTGCGTATTTCAATACTCCATTTCAATTCCATCACCAAGTGACAGATATTATCCCATCTAATGTAGGGTATCGGTCACTTACATGGCATGTATGACTTACAATGGCCATTTTGGTCCATTATGATATGAGAAACCAGAAATTGCGATTACTACAACAAAACATGGACAATTCGTACAAATAATGCTTGAAAAAATGACCACACTCCCCCACTCACACATAATTGTTCCTTACAATCATGTACGAGTAGGTGGGGGTAATCACTGTGAAAAAGGAGGCATCTGTAGTACAGGTGCCTCCATTTTCACAGTGCAATATATCCGAACGTAACCTATTTCCTGCCATTCCACACTTGAAGTACGCAAGGGTAGGAAATTGTTTTTATTTTTCCCTTCCCCAAGCTGAGAAAGAGAAAAACTAGCAACTAATAACTAAATCTAACAAGTCATTGCAAAAATTCATTCCCCCCAAATATAAAAGGTAGATAAGCATTTACGACCACACGAGGGCCAAGAAGTCA
>JAULBU010071108.1:0-10504 GCA_032358235.1 Odonthalia washingtoniensis | reverse complement strand
TCTACGGTAACATCTAGTATGTATTGTAACTTACTGTCGGCTTTAGAGGCTGTCCGTTAAGTAGTGGATGCTAACGTTCCGAAAAATGGGAATGCTCACAAGTTTGATATGTTTACTCAGGTTATTCAGCAGTAAATGACTAAATAATATCTTTTGAAGTCTGGTGATGGAGTTGAGGAAGGGCTTTGGACTCGTTTTTCAGTGGCATATAGGTCTTTCTTAATGCCTAATCCTACTGAGGAGAAGAATGAGATCTATGAGAATATATTTACTCCCACTTGCGCCATGCAGACGTCTATTATGGCTTCTATCACCTCTTTCAATCAGCTTTCAACACGGCTTGCTGGAATTAATGCTCATGAATTGTCTCTTCCTGAATATGTCTCTACTCACTTCTACAATATTGCCCTTCTTTGATTTCTGTATTTGGTGGATCGGAAAATGGAGAGCTTCAGCCGCAGGTTTGAACCTACATTAAATGAGAACATACCTCATGGTGAGATGTTAGAATGGCTGCAGACTGAGTCGAGTGTTGAAAATCCTGTCATTGTGAACGACAGAGAGGAAAAAGGCTCATATTGTCGATAATTATAATCAATCAGGATTGGAGATTTGATCAATCCACTGACCAATAGCTTAGAAGTTGATGATGTCACTTTTAATGCAAGCAGATTCTCTTCATCAGTTAATATTCCAACTAACCGAGACTTTCATTCGCACTAGAACAAGGCCCTGCTGGAAAAGCAAAAAGTATCCATTGGTAATACGGGTTTCGATTATGATCCCAAGGAGATTCTATCAGTTTATTATGAGGATGCGAGGAAGAATGGCATCAACAGATTTCCAAAGTCTGCCAAGAATAACTGGAGGAACTCTGTTTATAATCGTAACCAGCTGGTTTAAGCATTAACTAGGCATGTGGGGTCGGACTGCCCTCTGTTTCTTCGTGTATCGTGCTTAGGATCAACAACTGGTTGGTAATATTCTCCTTGTGCTCAAGAGCGTAGCCCCAAATGTTTTAGATATGCGATTTTCCAGGTTTTATTTCACTTTGTGAAATTCTGGGACAGTAATAAGCTGGAAGCACAGAGAAAAATGATAGTCAAACAGTTCTTACAGAAAAGAGCCCAAATTACCTATTCTAATCCTGCTGTTACTGAGATGATGCGCACCTAGATAGTAAATTCTGTTAACAATTCTTACTTCTGCTGCACTTCCAAGCGTTGCTATCTTTTCCATATTGCGTCGTCAAGCTACTTGACTGAAAATAACAGTGCATCATCGCAAGGGGAAAATTTATATTTAAAATTCCGTTTTCTGCGTTCTTTGGCTGATACAGGGTGTCCCGCATATATTTTTGGACTGTGTTTGTGAGAAAATTATCAAGTATTACTGAGAAAGTCTGATCTTCTTGAGAAAATTGCACATGGGGAAGCCCCTGCAGCCTATGATTTCGTATACCTCTACCCAAAACGTCTGCTTGTTATCGTGTCCTTCAAGTCTCTCCTTTCTGCTAAAAAGTGGGATTTAATTCTGATTCTCTTGTCTTTTTTGATAACACCACTATTGTTGATAATAAGTTGGCCTCTTGAATGAAAAGATGGATATTTCAGCATTGAATACAAAAACTGAGCGGAAGATCAAACAAGGAGCTTCTAGATTTTGGTTACGGGATTTTAAAATAGCGGTTGATGATGTAGAGTCCCATTTCTGGATTCTCCTCAAGCTACCGAATCATTTACATACCGATGAGATAGGTATATCAATTCAGAAAGCTTGCAAAGAAAGAGCTACGGCCGTTTCAGTTATGGAAAGTGGACATAAATTGATCATAGATAGTTTTGACGAACAGGTGAATATCTTGCCTGGATTTGAACATATTTCGCTGGCCGTTAAAGTTGGGTCGGTCAGTTGATCTGAGGTCAGGACTGACATTGGAAGTTTTGAACAGATGTGTGGAAAATATGGGAGCCATCTGGATACGGACTCAGAGTGGGCATTTGATGAGGAATACGGATCTTTTGTAAAGAATGGCCCTGGTGAGGATGAATCACTTCGTCTGCCAAATGTAGACAAGATATATTCTTCCAAGAAACTATCAACAATGGATTATTACAAGAACACACTGTTTCTATTCTGATATACACCTACGGAATTATTGGGAAGCTTTGTAATTTTTTTGTTACTTTATCTGAAGTCCAAATGATACCACAGAAGTCAATCGAAC
This sequence comes from Odonthalia washingtoniensis, assembly GCA_032358235.1. NCBI lineage: Eukaryota > Rhodophyta > Florideophyceae > Ceramiales > Rhodomelaceae > Odonthalia > Odonthalia washingtoniensis. The sequence goes on along the minus strand of JAULBU010071108.1, from coordinate 8,277 downwards.
TTGTGGCTCAATGTTTTGACCTGCGCCGTAGCATGAATCATCCTGCTCCAAGGATGCTAATGCTGTTGCAGAACAGTCTCCGTGGAAACATTCAACTTCTGTCCTATGTCTATCGTGTCGTGCGCAATCTTAATTTACTTCGCTGTTCGAAAAGTAATCACCATAGTCTTGTTTCCACCAGATCAACAGTTTCTGTGCGTGTTTTCACAGAACCTATTCAAGTAGCTGATATAGAGACTGGCTCTTTTGAAAGTCCATGGGAGAAGTTTACCGCAGTTTTTTATGTAGAGGAATTTTCACTGAAATAAACTGGTGGTGTGTTTACAATGGTTAAACGCACTGATGATGCGATGGTGCGGAAAAACGTAAAAACGGAAGTGTCCGTAATTGTGCAGTAATGGCGACGGTATATACTAATTCCGGTGGATCTGGGAATGAATACATATTTTTGAAATACAACGGTGTTCCTCTTAATAAAACTGCGCATGTTCAAGAAAATATCAGTATTTTGGATGATGTGGATAGTGGGGATGAATAATGAATGGTGCTATAGAACATAGGGCACGCCTCATGGAAGAACTATTTGAATCAAATATTTCTTTGATAACGAGTACTGGGAAAATTGACTACAAAAGTGACATGATTGGTGTAGTCGTGTGGTTGAGGTAAAGCGATAACTCATTGAAAATAGAAAGTCAAACCCGTTCATCCTCCGCAGTTTCTGATACACATGCAAAGATGGAGGCACATGAAGAGGATGATGAGGATGGAACTGCATTGTATTGGGACAGTATCCGTCATCACTGTCCAAAATACTGAAGGGTGTACAGTAATGAGGCAAGTTACAAGTTATATAAAGACCAATGTAGTTAAAGAGATGTCAGATGCGATAGGACTTTGATGATCCGTGCTGCGTAATTGGCGTTGATTGAACTAGAGCCAGTAGATCTGTACATAAAGACAGATAGAAGAGGTAGCCCATACTTTAATATCATCAATGTCAGCCAGACAACGATGGAAGAGACTGTTCTTGATGTTGGACGGGCATTACGGCCGACACACGGAAAGAAGTTAGGATAGAATAATATTCAACCTTTTTTTAAAATGATAGAGGCGGCATGCTTTCTCACGGGGTTGAAGATCATGGTAAGAAAAGAAGTGTCAGCTCGATTCTAAATGCACTGGAGCTACAATTTCTTAGAAGTAAACATCTACCATCTGATCAGCATATAAACCAGCTGTCTCCTCATTGGAGGAGAAGCACAAACTTAGTGCAAGTGAGAAGAACGTCTGAAGAATGTCATTGGCTGAGGAAGTTGAGCTCGGGATGAATTGTATGGATAGTTGTACGGAAACGGGTGGGGTGGAGAATCCTGAAGTTTTCGGATGTACTGGTAATACACGAACCTTCTCCTAAACGAACTGGTTGGAAACGTTTACCGGTACGATACATCGAATGTCAAAAAAGAGAACCGTACGGTAAAACCCGGTGCGGCTAGAGAGATGATACAGAAACAATTGGAGTAAGATGTCGAATCGTTGTAGTCGGAATTTCCTCCCGAAAGTACGGTGCTGAATAAAGTTTATTCTTTGAAACAGGAGTTGTAAATTATCCAACAGTATTTCATGATCTTTTTTGAAAGTTTTGGTGGACTGTGATAAACCGACGTTTCATGCCAAAAACGAACATGAATCTAATATTATGTTATTTACTTGGAATTGAAGCAGGTTGTTCCACTCAACTTGACTTAAAAATTTACACATACCATTCGAGTCTTCAATTTATTTACATAGTATCTGGAAACCCTGATGATACTGCTGCGGTATGTATACGTTCATAAAGCGACGGCGGTAAAGCGGTTGGCAGGGATGAAAATATAATTTACAAAGACGAAATGAGTAAAATGGAATAAAAGCTTCCATTTCTTTGGATCTCCCGCCCCAGAATAAAAAAAATAAAAGACAAAAAGAGAGTAATTAATTTATTTAAGTGGATGTCAATTTATCGTAGGAAAATATTGATTGAACATTGCCTTCCACCTGCGCAGCTGGTTTCTCACCTGAAACCTAAGACGTACATCATACATTTTCAATGAAATTAATCGACATTGGTAATTCTTAAATTCTGTAATCCATTTTTCATACCGACTCTCAAGTATGGCGAGAGTCGTTTAACAGAACCTTTATCAGCGAAAGTCCCTGAAACACCCTGATTCACATGGATAAGATCATTTTACAAGAAATAACAAACAATTGACCAAATAGAACATTGTAATTATGATATAGAAGAACAGCGAAGCAGGCAATTTGTTTGAAACGCATGCCCACTTTAGGTCGTTGATGCTTTCGGCGCTGTAAGATACTCACAGAAAATATCACACTCCTCAATTACTAAAGAACATCCACTATTATTATTTGCTTTGTTGTTTAATGATGCACGCTATGCGGTTCGCTGTTGCATAACTGATCGTAATTGTGATATTGAACAATCCCTTTGGTTTAATAGATGGGTGGTTTCCTTGCTGATAAACGGTGCCTAAAATAATTACGTGTTGATGATGGAAAAGTTTCTAGTGTCGAATTAGATGGAATTGAATGATTTCATATAGCTATTGACAGTGATGATTGTTGACGCCCAGCTATTACAGCAGATAATTCTCTTCGCATAGAATTAGGCGGAATTGAATGAACCTGTATTGCTGTTGTCTGTGATTATTATGGATGAACATCAGTTGAAGCAGATAAAGTCAATCTTTGATATTAAGTTGTGGTTGGTGAGGGTGATGGTTGCTTTTATTGTGTTGTGCCTTTTCTTACTGGTGCAGATATGACAGTAGGATTACATTGAGGCGTTGAAGATATTATTCGTGCTCCTCCAAGCCACGAGGAAGTCACTGCATCTTGAATTTGACCACGGCGGTACGAGTGGATAGTCTTAGTGCTTGTGGTTGAATCTGTCTTCTCAGCCTACTGGGACCACTATTTTGTGTAGAAGTTGAAGGTTGTATTCGTAGACGAGGATTATATGAAAAAAAATGTTCCAAAATGATATGAGAAGGCATGCACTGATCATCATCATCATCATCATCAGTATGTACATAACAATCTACATCAATAGATTTGACGCCCTTTTGAAGTTCCAGACACCAATCCAAAAACCGTTGTGCTAATACGCCCCAAGGTCCCCATTCTTTCCTCTACCCACAACTACACTCATCAAGGTCGCTGACATTGCCGACACTACATCATCACCACAGAATAAACAACAACATATTCATCAATACAAACATCAACATGAAAAGCTGCGAGCGCTGCAAAAACAAAAGCAGCAAACAATTCATATCCTTCCTTCATCCAAGTTTGATACCAACTATTTCACCACGACTTCATCATCCTAATATCATCAAATATCTTTACCACCGACGCCATAGTTTGTGCGCAACTCCACTACTGCTACCTCTATTTTCACATTCATCGTTGGCCTTAGTCCGTCTGCATCATCCTAATCTCATCAAATATCTTTACCACCGACGCCATAGTTTGTGCGCAACTCCACTACTGCTACCTCTATTTCCACATTCATCGTTGGCCTTAGTCCGTCTGCATCCTTGCTGCCACTCTATTCCTCTTGTCTGCCGCTACTCCGATGAATTCACTCCACCACTGTGTAAACTATCATTCCATGTCTCCTCCTCCTTCTCACTAGCTCTGTGCACGTTTGTGCCCCACTGTGTAAAATTGACGATGCCGTCCCACATTCCATCAACTCTTAGCCCCTAAACTACTTCGCAGAGGTTAGAATCTGCCTCAGAAATTTTCAATGCCTTATTTCGAACCACAGTTTACCCCATCTCACCAATGAGACCGCTACCGCTATGCTTATCCTAAGCATAGTGCTGAGTTGATGGCGAGCATGATGCCCGCCATCAACTATTAGACCATGAACTACTTCCTGGATGTCGGCACCTACCTCGCCATCTTTCGATGCCTTCTTGCGAACTGCAATTCACCCCTTCCCGTCTATACGACCACCATCTCTATATACATATTCTGTCTACAGCCATAAATCTATGTACAACGTCTAAGTTGTCTAGCCGAACACCGAACACTTTACATTTATAAAAAGAAAGTTATCTCGGCTCGTAGGGGTCTCTGTATTTCAGATGATGACTACCATGAAGGCATCCGTTCGTTCAGCCTACAAACGCGTATTTCGCTGTCTTACATATTGACGACAATAATTATTTCCTTCCTACCAGAAGCACGCGGGAAATATAATCCCGTTATGTACAATTGCGGGCTCTGCCCCTATTTCTGCCTTCTTGCAGCCGTACCTTGCAACTAGGGCACTCCGTACGGCACCTATCTTCGCATATGACCGTCTTCCTCAAAGATGTGTACTACATGTATACTACATGTCCAAATACAAAATAAACTTCAGCAAAACATTTTATATTTTAAAGCACAAAACATATAACAAACGCAGAAACAAATTAAATAAAACGACGCATATTCACGCCAAAATGCACGCGAACCTCGATAGTTTTAATAACCTCTGCCATTTGTGTACCTTCCAGTTTGTAATATAGCGATGATGGAGACATTTTCTAGAGATTATTTTCGCACGCCTTAGAAGGAGGACACGATTATCCCACACAGGATCATAGTAGTCCTCGACGTTACCATTTTCTTTTATATTCTTTCCACTTGTTTGAACCACTTCACTTTCATAAGAGTCCATATTTTGTTCCTGTCCATTCACAACCATAACTTCCACATCTGATTCTTCTTCTTTCAAAATAATCTCCGCTGCGCCTTGATCACCGTCGGCATCATCCCCTTCATCCACCGCGCACCCAACACTATAAATGCAATCCCTGGTCCTTACTGAACGAAGAAGAGGGACAAGTTCGTATGACATCTCACTATACATTGGACAATTTTTTGAAATAAAGTTGACGGCCTTCAAACAGTCTCGACCGTTAAGGATTGCATAAAGACTTAAACGCGCCCTGAAATAGAACAAAAACGCACTAATTTAAACGTACATTCGTGCGCGTTTCCATTGTAATGTTGTACATTTTGGACGTATCTAGATTGATATCTGAAAAACCCTCATCTCAAGTTGCACAAGTGCAACTGTTACCGTCTGTTTTACTTTTCAAAAAACCTTTTATTTGCATAAAAACTACCTCTACATTTACGGTAGCCGGTCACGTTCACATATGTCTCACGAATCGTGGTAATGTTTCATTAAATGTGGAAACGTGGCATTTTCAAAACATTTATTGTTTTGCCTTTTCCAAAGATACTTTTCAATCCTGCAACATGTACTTTCTCTGCATCTCTTTGCTGCAAAAATCATACATCGCTATATACCACAAACGTAGCCTCCTCCGTACTGTAGCTAATCACTGCGCGTTTAGGCCCGAAAATGTACGAAACTCCAAAATAGTCATATAAATCAGCGCCATCTATTACATTGCATATCTTAGAAAACTGAACTTATTCAAAACTGATGTTTTTAAGACAAACAATTCAAAAAACATTAAGTAAGTTTTTTTAAAAAACTTAGTTTTTAAAAACTTAATAACCTGCATCATAATCTGCATAATTCCAAAAACGTTCGTGCGGGCTGTTGGCGTTATATTGCGCACGCTTGTTGTACACAGAAAAAATGAAAAAATAACGGTCTAAAGTGCCTTCAGTTATTTTATTATATTCTAATTTGCTTCCCGCTCTTCTTTATAAATATTATAAAATGTAAAACACTCGAGTGAAAGCTGGCATAAAATAATCTCGAAAATATCGTACTGTTTGCCTAAGCATAGCTCGCCACAATTGGTATCTACTAAAACGTGTAAATCGCGCACCACACAACCCTTTGCTGAAACTGGACCACGGCCCCAGAATGAAACAAAAAAGTATCATAATAACGCGAACAAAAATTATCACAAAACGACAACAACATCAAATTTATCTACAAATCTCTCCTTCCCTCCGTCCAAATCCGATCCCTCGACGTTGTAAAATTTACTGCACTCATAACTCACATTCTTAGTACCACCAGCACAGCTCCAGGATACCCTCCTTCCACATGAACGATCGACTCTTCCGCGCCTGTTCGGCGGACCGCCTCTGATGTCGTGCTTTTATTACACTCGTCCCGTATTACCTTATATGGCGCGGACCAAGCCAACTGCCGTCGATCTACAGGATATAAAGCCCTCAGGCAAGAATCAGCTCTCAAGGCTGCGCGGGTTCGGGTTCCGCAAGCATCATCTTCGGTAATACTTTTTGTAAGACGTCGCCATTACAATCAAGGACCGTCACATTCTAGTAACATGCCTATGTCACCCCTTTGTGCCGAGATCAACCTTGACGACGAATCGAAACGCAGATTTGGTGCAAAATTATGGGCGTTGTCTGGACGTTCCGATATCGTCAAGGTGACTAAATGTTCTCCGACGATATAGAAGGAAATTTCTCGCGCCGCTACCACGTTCACTTCAAACTACATGTCTTTTATCGCAAAATAAAGTTTTTCGATATCAATAGCAAATAACTGGTCGTCCTCTTCGGTGTCCGAATAACGTCAGTTTCTTCTGAAAAGAATGTTGCTTTCCATTTACTGCAGTTTCGGAATTCATGCAAACATTCACCATTCCATTGGAATTGGTATGTATTGAATAGGGGCACTAGGACCTAAAACTATGGTGTACGGAAGAAAAGGCAGTTCAACTATACAATAAACTACTGAATTCTCAGTATTGTTGATGTAGCATGGGCCAGAATCTGTTGGTTGTGTATGATTCTGTAGTTTAAGTGGTTTGTATACTGCAGTACTTGCAATATACTGTATGTTTTCTACCCTTTACAGTTCCTTTGCTTGCAGTACAGTGTAGTTTTACTTGAAAAATATCTTTAATAAATGAACGAATGTGCAGTACACAATCATAGAAATCATACGTAACATGAAGAATTGTGCAGTACACTGCGCAGTACACCATTACACAATTTATTCAAAATATGTAGTAACCTGTACGTGTACTACACAATGGGCCTACATTTTATGAAGAACAATGAATGATTTGTCAATCACGAATCTTCGGATACAGTAGTTGCTTGAATGATTTCAGTGACTTGTACATTCATACACTGTATTTTCATGACTGTAAACTGAAACGATAATTGGAAGAAGTACAGAACATTACATGCAACTTTGACCAAAATCTGAAAATTATGTAGAGATAGGTAGTTTAACTGCATAGGAATCTGCCAAAATCGAAAATTTTGTGGATGTAATCTAGGTTTTAAACTGGGAACAGGTGCAATATGGAAAGTTTCTAGTACAGTGTATATGCTATAAAAAGGAGAAATATTTATTAAATTATGTATTGATATGCATACATATAATGATATATAAATAGGCATATAATGATTTACCATATCGTTACATTCAAAAAAACGCACAACGATATGATAAAATGTGTGGAGAATAGTTTAGTAAGGTAAAAAGATGAAAGGAACTGTTATTTCAATCAATCAAAAGGGAGAAGAAAACTGTTCTCTTCGTCAGACTAAAAGTAGTAAGGTAAGTAAAAAGACCGAAATTGAAAATGTTACATATCGCATATGTGATATCAGTGATATGACATTATGAACATCATTAATCTGTTCCTGAAATCAATTGAAAGGGAAAAGAAAAATGTTCCTTCGTTAGTACTACAAATAGTGAAGTAAGAAACAAGACATATTTCGCACACCAGGTACGGGTACCATAAATGAAATATTCGGTTGTTATCCAATAAAACTTGAGACCGTAACGTCATGTCTAGATGTTATGAACCTAAACAGTATGATTGTAGGAAATATAAAAGTGAGAAGTGATTAGTAACTATCATTCAGTGTTGATAGCGGTTGGAAAAAGATGAAATGAAATGAAAATATCTCGTATCGTGTGAAACCCCATAATTCATGAAAAATCGAAAGAAGATTCTGAGATCGAAGTCGTAGATGATCGCATGATACTGTTTCTGATTGAAGGAAAGGAGGGATAGGAAAGGGAATATGATGATGGTCAAAACAGGAAGAACGTTTCGTCAATGATGAAAGGGAAAAGCAAGGAGAAATCTGAACATACCTGAAACGCGTCGTAGGCTGGACATGTTGTACTGCCAGGGTTGAATTGTTAGTTCATTATATGTGAGTTCAGATGACGTTTGAAAAGGAACAACATCATGAAAATGTTTGAATACGATTACAATTCACGTATTC
>JAULBU010071097.1:0-10505 GCA_032358235.1 Odonthalia washingtoniensis | reverse complement strand
TTTGTGAAATACCGTCGTCAAGCACAAGTGGGGGGGGGCGGGGGGGGGGGGGTGAAACTTTCACTTCCGTTTGTTGATGTTTGTTTAAGCGATTTGACATAACGATACACAACTTTTTATTGTGAGTGTTTTATGCTTTGTCTTGAAAGAAGACGGCCACTAAAATGTCCATTTACATTTAAATAGCAATATTACATTAGATTATATTACACGTATGAGTAATCACTACGTACTGTACTTACTACACGTTTCATTTTCTAGTGACGTTGAAGAAGCAATACATTTTTCAGTTTCCATTATTTTATGAGGCGCTTATTTTATTACGACATAAGTTTGTGAATTTTTTCTACCGTTCTGGGAGATGAATAATATTCATCATTATTTTATTACGACATAACATAACATGTCACGGTAGAAGAAAATCCAACGACAGAGCACGGCGCCCTTTATTCAACGGTTGCTGTCCCGATTTCAATTCAATTCAATTCAACCGTTATATTTATGTTTTATATTCCACGCAGTTTTAGCTCTTTTTTTTTATTTTATTTTTTATTTTTTATTTTTTATTTAATTATTTTTATCTTTTCTTTTCCTGCTTTCACACATCAACTAACTAACACTATTTGATTTTTTTGTTCAACTTTATCAACTACATGTTATCGGGATAGACAGACGTCGTCGTCGTCAGTCGTGGTCACCATTGAGATGATGTAATGGCGAAACAATGGCGTGCGTACAGTAGTTTATTGGTATAGCTTCTGGTGATTTGCGTAATGTTAAAGCAGTAGAGTAGACTGGCAGAGACTGGTATTCGATTTCAATAGACTTGGCCGCCTGTCCGTTGATGGAATGGAAGTAATGGAAATGTAATGAAGTGATATGTGAAAAACGTGGATGATCGATCGATCGGCCGTGCGACTGTAGTTGGTGAAGATTTGGATTACTTTGTTGATGATATGATATGATATGATGAAGGAAATGTTTCAAACTTATTTTTCACTTCCCCTTCACTTCATATCTTATCATTTACACGAACGATTTATTACGGATTGTGGAGTTATTTTATAAAAGGGGCTGACACCGAGAACAATTATGGAATGTACACGTGTGATTTCCATTTTCGGAAGAAACCCTTTTAGTTCCCCTTTTAATCTATCTTTCTACTACGTACGTTGTGCGCAATGTAATAACCGTTTTGTCGAAAAGTACAGTACAGTACACGTATAGGGTTTTTTGGGTTCAAAATTTGATATTTTAATTTAGGGTTAATGTGGTCTACACTATTGTTTGAAACCAATAATATTGCTTACAGTAAAAACGTACAACAATGAATGAGTGTAGTTATTATAATAAAATTATTATAGAGCAGCAACGTTTACAAACAGTCGTACAGTACTATGTAGGGGGCCGGTAAACTCCCTAAAACTTTTAAATTATTTCATGGTCCAGTTTCTTCACCACTGTTTTGGTTTACAGTGCCATCCATGCTGGGGCCCATATCTCGCACAAACGCAACTTTGTTTCTTATTTATTGTTTCGTCTTCACCCAACATTTTCATTCAACAGCCTCCTTCGCCTTTCCCCTTCTTCCACACCACCACCCCGCACGTCAACCGCCACAGCCGCCACCAACTCTAAAATCTGTGCAACCGACAAAGAAAGAAAAAAAAAAAAACATCATGACTTCTTCATCATCATCACGAACAACAACTCTCTTTTTCTTCCTATTCATTTGTTTTACACTGTGTCAAGCAGCTCTTCCATCCGCCGATGAAGATCGTCAAGCAGTAGTAGTGGATTCATCACCATTACCTGACACATCTTTTGTTGCAGAAGAGGATAATCCTCCACTAGTATCTGATTCTTCTCAAAGTCCAACACCATCTACATCTGTTGATTCAAATTCAGGCACTGATATTACTACAGCATCTGAAGAACCATCATCATCACCAGATGAAGACGAAGTATGTGTTGAAGCTTCATATTTATCTAACTATCCATCACATCATTTAGTACATCGAAAATCTTTTCCGTCAGTCGTTCTTTGTCCAACTTCTTCTTCTTTACCTTGTGCAACTAAGAATCATATGATCAGAGTAAATGGTAAAGTTATGTCGTATAGTGAATATTGTCATGTCGTTGATTGTCAAACTAAACATAATGTTCTTGTCAATTCTGTATTCAGTCATATTTGGATTGAAGAATCTCATGGTTCTGATTTAAAATTAACTATGTTCGATAGTCGTCATCCTGAATTCATTCAATCTATGCTTCATCGTGTGATGTCGACGACGCGTCGACTAATTTGAGTTTGTTGAGCAAAAGAACAAGTTTTTTTGTTGAATTAATTAATTTTTTTTACAGTAAGATTCTGATGTTATTTTTCTTTTAAAAAAAAAAAAGGACCTTCTATATGACACACATCAACCAACCAAGCGACCGACCCTGAATCCTTATAAATAAATAAAACGTTTTCATGTTTTCTCTCACGCAAGAATATTTGTTTTGTTGTGTCATAATGAAGAATTTTAGAAGTGACACTGGTTTGATGAACTGTTGTTTTCGTAAACGTGAACGTAAAAACGCCCACCGTCAAAGACATAAAAACGACACAATTAGATTAGCAACAATGTAGTATTCATTCATTCATATTCGTAAAACTGTTTTATTATTTCGTCGGTCCGTCGTCCCTAAAACTATCTCCTACACACAAGCTGAGAAAATGACATTGTGGCAAAACAAAAGTGTGTGAGTCACGCAGTTTGTTTTTTTTGTTTTTTATTTTAAAAGAACAAACAAACATTTTTAATAAAAAATAAAAAAACGGATTTGCACGTGCATAAAATAATAGATCAACTACAGTTATAACTAGTACTGTCGAAATGTATTTCTCTATTAAATCATTTTTTGTTGTTGCTTGTTTAAGAGTGACCTCCAAAAGTACACTTGTACTTTCATTCTTAATAAATATGTAAATGTCTTGTCATGACATGACACACACATTGTGTTGTTCGAACGAAGAAAAAATAAAATGAGTAAAGTGAATTGCTGTAATGCATAACCGGATTGTACAATACACCACAAAGACGCTGTTGCTTCTTGCAATGCATAATTGATATTTGGTTTGTGAAGAACGACAATTAAATTTCTGGGTGTGTATGTGTGCATACATGGTTATGACATAACCTGTATGCAGCATACACGTTATGACATAGCCTGTATGCAGCATACACACACAGCTTTCAAACATAACATTCATGTATTACCAAACAGTTTTGGGAATTTTATTTATTTATTTATTCACGTTAAACTGTACTGTTACACCAACAACTAGTACAATTGGTCGCCATGGCACTACTGTAGAACAAACTGCTGATCGCCACACCAACACACACACATCCAACCACCGACGCGCAAACCACACTTCACCCGTGTTAGCAATACAAGACAACAAAAAAAAATCCAAACCGCTGGTTTACTCCCCCTTCTTTTAATAAAGACATTTTTATCGTTCCGCCTTTCTCTCTTTCGTCGTGCTACCTTCCACTTCCACAACAACAACAACTTTCAACAATCTTCTTTCAAGGCCATCTCTAGTTGGGCATCTTGAGTTGAGTAAAAAATACTAGTGTAGTATTTTTTGTAAACGGAACGGGATACATGGCATTGAAATAGGTATACTGTTGACAAAAAACGGTGCTAGAGCAATACCCATAAAAAATAAATACACCGTTGTGTAATATAAGCCATACAGTTCAGAGTCGTGTAGTGTACAGATTTATGGTGATGTATGCGACCAATTGGAAAACAGATCATGTAATTTAATTTATTTGTATTGTGGGAACATACCTGTTCGCATTGTATGGAACACGAGTGCACGACCGTGCAGAGAAGAAAATGATATGGTGACAACGCAGTTGCGGAATCGACAAGTGTACATACAGCACGATGTACGATGGGTTACACAGCAGAGTTATATTGAGGAACCATATGGAAGGCTCCTATTGGGAGAAGAAACTGCATGCATGTGATTTTGAAAAGAACGTGACGAGCAAATGTTTGAAATTGAACGAACATCGTCACCAATTGAATAGGAGAAATAGTAATTCAGGTTTATGAAAGAGGAATAGGTCGTCGTAACCGACAGGGACGAAATGGAAGACCAAGATAACCGGAATGTTATGTCTGCCACACGAACACGGAATTGCGATATGGACTATGTAGCTGAACGTGCGTGTGATGGCAGGAAGAAACGTAAGGTAATCTTTAAATTGATCAAGGAGTTACAGAAACACCAATAATTACTACTTGACCAAATTGAAGAGGAAGAATCGGAAACCTCCGATAGCGGAGGTGAATGTTACGAGGACAACATAGATAACATGATTGATAATTGTAAAATCATAAGCATCGTTTCAAATGTGGATTATTTTATTTTAAATGTGGATGCCTTCACTGGATGAACGTTCATGAAAATATTCAACGTTACGAAACGTTTGTATAACGAGATAAAAACAGAATTGATGGAATATAACTGTGAAACATGGAAAAAGACTTGTGGTTACCGGGAAGGAAAATGTGTAACTACAGACATGAAACTACTAAAGTTTCACTCCATTGAAAATGAAAGTTACAGCACCATACGCTTTGGGTAAAATAAAATTGAAGGAAAAGACATGAGAAAGAATGAGTTGGAACTATGTAGATTTTCAAAAATGAAGTACGGGTCAATATTTTTGAGTAGCATACCATGTGAATTGGAATTTGTAAACATTGGAGAAAAGTTCAAATAGAAGTCATTTCCTGGGTATCTAGGCTTTCTGAAATGCGTGCATGTATGCGGGAACGGTTTAAAGCGGGATGGAAGTTGTATTATTGATGTGTTACAGGTGAGAAATACCACATTAGAAATGTGGGTTGATGAAAGCATGTACTGTTGGTATTGAAGCATACTACAAAATAAAAACAACGAAAAATAATTCTATGATGGACTCTCCTTTGCTACAAAAATTGTTCCGTGCAGACGTCAGCCTCCTGCATAAATGTGGATACAAAATGCAACCAAGTGGTATGAAAAGGCACGTGATGTACTATAAAGTTGATGGTAACTATCCGAAATGGCCTATATTCATTGAAACCGACAGTGCCGACATCGGAACGTGCTGTGAATATGCAAAAGAAGCATATGAAAGTATGGAATACTGTTCATTCCTTTTTCAGTGAAATAGAGAAGCGGTATAATATGTTATACCACTCGGTAAAAGACGAACCATTTAATGTAAGCACAGAAATAATCGAGGGGATTGTTGTGATATATAATATTATGAACAGAATTGGCAAGCACACATGCCTGGACAACGATGGAGAAAATTGTGATTGTTTAACAGTTGTGTGTGAAATTGATATAGAATATGTGGAATATAGCAAAGTAGAAAACGAGAAGTTGAAAGTTGGGAATGAGAAAGTGAGTATGGAGCGTTACCTACAAGGTGAAGAAGATGGTAAAGTAAACAAGAAACACTTTACTGATTTGACGGAGTGGGAATTGTTGCAAGAAGATATTAAAAGTCATAACGTTCATGTTTATAAAGAAGAAATGCGTATACTGGATTTTTCTTACGCACATTAAAGTTACAGTTATAAATGGGAAATGATTGTGTGACCAGAAATGGTAATGTGCAATGTAGAAAATGTGGTGAGTAAATTGTAAACATTATTGTACATACGTTTAAAGTTCAAAAACGTGATTTTATCGGAATGAAAACGATTATAGTTGTACCATATAGGTTTGTAGTATGGTAAGCGTAGAAATTGGGAAATCACCTCAGTAAATTTTCGATAAAAAAATAAACCATGTAGAAGCTATGTGTGCTGAAATTTTTTGTTAGAGTAGTTTTTGAAATGTGTAGACCAGATCGTGAAAACCCTGAAAGCATAAGATATCAATCCAGGTCATCTACCATTCGGTTTAAAAGAAGACAGAGAAAATATAACATATTTCGTGTGTTGGTAAGTATTGCGAACATTACGATAGTCACACAAACGTGATCAAACCAAACGGTAAATTTACGACAGAGATGAGCAATTACAAAAGGGGCAGATACGAAAATACCAATTATGGATTATTACAGCGGTTGCTGAACGAACGGGTAGTAGTTGAGGAGATTGATAATGACATGGAAGATTACGGAAAACGTCGAAAAGTGAACGAAATGGAGGAAGAGAACCGTGAAGCGGGAGTGTACGTAATATCGTTATTAACTCATCAAGACAAGGGTCTCACAAACGGTAAGCATATTTAAAACGTAAGTAAACGTTTGTCATGTTATGCCTCTAAAGTCATGTGAAATACGTAGTGGTTCGTTACTTAAGGATGGAATCGGTATGTTCGTGAAAATTGTTTTCCTTTTTGTAGCAATGAAACTAACTAAAAAGTTATTATTTTGTGAGCAGATAGTGATAGTTTTGGAACATCAACTCAATACGGAAACCAACCTGGTATATCAAACGACGACCGCAAGAAAACAAGTGTGGCTAGTGGTAGCGCTTCAAGACCAGGGAATATGAATTATGGTACTTCAACTAGCATTGTAACACGTACTATAAGCGATGATTACCAATTGGAAGTGTCACTTGGGCATACTGAGGCAAACATGGGATATCAAAAAAGGCCTTCTAGATTGGTAAACGCTAACAGAACCTTTTATGAACAATTTAGGAACTGTTCCAACGTTCGCACATACAAATTGGAAGGACTACCCTGTTTTAAAAAAGAATGGCCAAGGAAGTAAAGGAAGTACACCGTATTCCGTGAACGAGTATATACAACGATGCGTCCGTGATCGATTATTTGACAGATTCCGAATTGAAGCAATGTAGTAAGACCCTTTTGGTAGGGAACGCCGGAATGGACAAGGGACAATATAGTCGTCAAGTACCGCGGAGTATGAGATGGGCTCATATTGTTGAATCTTCCCTGCATTGTCGGGCAAGACAAATATCGGACATGTTCTGGGGAATATGTCCAGAAGAGGTCGACTACCAACACCGTGCGGTTGATCTTTTCGCCAGTCTGAAGACCTGTAAATACACATGGAAATCTGTACATAACGTACCATCGATACTACCGAGACCAATAACCAATTGGTATATGCTGGGAAGGCGCCAATACTGGATGAGGATTCGATGTTCGAGCGTAGAATTCGTAGTTCAAAAATTACTATCAAAAGGCATGTGGAAAGGTACAAGTGCGAAACAGGGACAATCGTTGTATAATTGGATGGCACGAAGTTGGTGTTTTTGGTATACCTACACAAAAAAGAAGTCAGTACTACATGGCTGTACCTGCAGCAATTGAAAGAATGGAGTCGTCCATCATTATATCACCACCATCGCCACCATTTCCAGTACACCATATGGAAGAATATAAATATGGAACGGAACGGTTTTGTGTAGTGTTTGCTCAGGTCGTCGTCAGGGAGGCAATTGAGATTTTTATTGGAAGTTTTATACATTATTGCCGGTATGGTATTAGGATTTCGAAGCAAGGAGACCCCCAGAATTACAGACAGTAATGGATATGGTATAATGACTGAATTGTCTCAGGTGTTGCGTAATTACTGCTCCAATCATTTTTTGGTTGAATTGTTCTACGAATCTGACTAGGATATAAAGAAAGTTCTTCTTGCAGTTCGGAGAACAGACGAGGTCGACTGGGATGTGTTAAAAAGACAATCTGTACATCCCTTCGTCCACTACAATTGGGAGGAAGGTGTTATTGGTGATCTACCTAAAGCTGAAGAAAGGGAGTATAATTTATCGAACAGAAAAATGAACTTCTGGAGAGTTCGTGTATCTCCATCCATTGTTATACCATTCCGGAATGTAGAGAAATCAACTCTGGATTACTGCCGTGAAATGGTCATGCATACGTTATACGAATTTAGATACAGAAAAAGGGAACCGGAGTATCCTGTTTCACTGGTGGGTGATGAAGAAGAAGTAGAGCGTTGTGTAGACATGTACTTTGGGGAAGCTCGTAATGAAGTGTACAATGATGTTTGTGGATGGTATCCGATAGTTTTTTATGTTGTCTGTCACATGATTGGTAATACTGATTACAACTTACCTGAGACACCAGGTGGTTTTTTCAAAGATGTTATTGGATGGATTCAGGATAAGAATGGCAATACAAAATGGAAGAAGAGCTGAAGGCCAGTAATGAACGTGTAAAAGAACAATTAAAACGTATCATAATACTACACGAGGAAGCAAGGGAATCTTCACAGAAGAAGGAGAAAGATGCCAGCGAGATTACAAGGTTGACCGCGCAGTTGACGGAAGCACGGTTGAGTGAAGCGGCAAAATCGGAGAGAAGCAATGCTGCAGAGAACCAGAATGATAAGTATAGGGAAGCGCTCAGAGAAACTCATAAGCGCATGCTTGACATTGGTGAGCGCACTGGTGTGTTCACCCATTTCTTAAGTACCGATGTGATTAAGGCGGAAAAAAGCAAGTACCTAGTTTCTTCGTTTGTTTAGTGGAGAGTCTCAGGCCAAACCGAGTAATAAATTCGTAAAAGATGCGAACAAAATCCCTGTTCCAGAGCCGCAAAGATCCACCACGGATCAATAGATAAAATGACTTTTGTGGTCAACAGTTGTGCACATAAGCCGAAAACCCCAAGTGATGTGACGGAACTGTACCCATTGGTAAAGTGTGTCATAGTTATGTTATGAAAATATCCATTAAATGAGTTTTCGATGTGGGCTGTTATGTTCATTTTCTGTGAACATTTTGTTATGCGTGTTTTTGTTATTACAGATTCAATTGTTTCGTCCTATTCGTATGGTAAAGTAAATAATATCAGTTCGTTAATTCCAACTTTTCCCGCGAATGGGCCATTGTAGGTTACTGTACACCGCTTGGTTACACAACTGGCAGAATACAGATTTAGACGTGATGTATTGGGAGGATTAACTTCACAGAATAAGCCCTTACTGCTTGCGGATACAGTAACACATAGGAAACTGAAATTTGGCCTACTTTGGTAAAAGATTTTCAATTGTTGTATACATTTCTTGCGAAACAAATCGCTCATGTATTAAAAAAGGCGTGCATATGATACGTGATTATGTTACATACTCCACTCTTAATTCGTTTTGGTAGAGGAAGGGATTACCATCATGGTTAAGAAAAAAGGGGTGCAGCGGAACACGTTTTTTATTTGTCAGTGAGACATTCTCTACCGTATGTGCCGAAGAATAACATATGTTTTTATTGCGACTTTGCCTTTCGGATATTTAAAATACCATTGGTTTATTAAACAAATGATATTACAAATACTACTATCGTCACGGTACGTGATGAATTAATTTAAATCTATTTCTTGGAAACTGTTTCTTTTCAGGAACCTATACGTCTACAGCCAAAACTACATATATGTTCTTCTACGATTATTTATTATTCAGTTATATATTTTGAACCACCCCATAATTGTAACAGTATGTACCATCTAGTTTGTGTATATTACGCCCATTTTACTGTTAGAGTAATTGTTTTCTTTCTTCATTACTATGTCTATCCATTACAAATCAAGGAGGACAAATCATTGTAACTGAATCCGGGCGTTAATATATTTTCAAGTATCCTTTACGAGGCCGGTTACATTATGAAATCAGCATATTAAATTTGGAACAAAAGGGTATGTGTATAGTATTGCAAAATAATTTTGCAATAAAATAATTTTGCAATAATAATGTATATGTTTTCAATATCGATGTATATATTGGCGACGGCAATACCTGATACATCATTGATATTGCCATTTAAATCTGAGGCCGTTAAAGGTTGAGAGGTCCAACGAAGCAAAACAAAAGGTAAGTAATATTGTTGAGAAGTTGCATAGGAACGTCTACAATGTATGTATTAACCCTTGCTATAAGACGTTAAATCACTTAATTCGAATTCATAACTTTCAAAAAAAATATTGTTATTTGAAATTATATGATGCCATGACATGTTTCGTGTCACAGTTAATTCCCGTCTGATTCTTGATGGTTTAACACCCCATGTGATTAATAAGTCAGATATAGAATTAGTAGGTTATATACCTGATAATTCAGATATGAAACAAAATGATTGTTGTTGTCCACCGTTACATAGTAAAGATGTTATACATCGATTAATACTATCATTATCAATATTATTAAATATATTTTCACGTGGCAATACATCACCATGTGGGTTTTCACTTTTTGAAATAGTTGACAATGCATATCTACAAAGTGATGAAAAATACCCACATGTGGTATCCTCTAAAGCTTTAAAAATAATCCTAAATTTGATAAAATTATCGAACATAACCATTTGTCACAAGAATTGTTTAATAATCTTGAATCATATTCGAGTGGTGATTTTCGCTTATTATGATGTGTATGCGATGAAGCCAGATCTGTAGCATCACCGAAACTATCGGAACGTGAAGGAGGATGAAGAGTATTGGA
>JAULBU010071086.1:0-10505 GCA_032358235.1 Odonthalia washingtoniensis | reverse complement strand
GTTTCCCCACAGTTAGTTTCCAAAAAATGGATTCAAAAGACAACGAAGACTGCGAGATTGACTGGAAATAAATGTATGGTACTGTAAAAGTTACAGACTACATCCCATTAACATCTTCTTCAAAAGGCCGCGATAAAAAATGTCCTCGCTTCGTCAAGCTATGACTATGGCCCTAAAACCACTGTTAGATAAATAAAATGCGTGATTTTCAGTAATACACAGGAAAATATTTCGATGGCACCTATTCCCATTCATCTACTCGTATTGCCTCGATATCCCGGAAGCCAAAGATATGTCTGGTGTTCGACACAATTTAATCCTAAAAGAACTTGTGTTCGTTGCATAGCTACAATAGCATGTATGAAAATGTTACAGGTCTGTCCGCCCAGAACAATGGAATCCATGCTGGTAGCCAGAAAGAAATATGTGTCTTCTGTACATATTGAAAATTCTCCTCAAAATAATAGACATGTTTGAAAAGATAGTCTGGAGCAGGCTACAGAATGCCTTCATGATATGTCAATGGCGTCATGGGCGAAACTATCTATGAGAGAAGTTCTCCCGTAGTGTCGCCCATGACGACACAAAATAGATACCTTGAAGGTACCTATTTTGTACCCACGACTGCTTTGCCCTGGATTTTTTAACTCATTCAAATATGAACCATTACACAACCTTCACTTGGGAATCTCGAAGTTAATCAAGACAGGCATGATGAATTACCAATCTAGTCCCTGAATAACCACAAATCCATGGAATCCATTACGCCTTCAAAAACCTTCCAATCGATGCGTACAAAACTGTTACGAAAATGCAACTATATTCTAGAAGGAAATGAGAAACTTTTTGCGCTTCCTGGTTTACATATAGATTTTTCTACAAAAGAGAAATCACAGACGTTGAATGGACTGTTTCTAACAAATTCTTCAATGGGGATGTTGGAAGGGAAAGAATACAGAATCTTGACATGGTATTTCATTTCGTTGCAGGATTCATAGATAATATTACAGGATTTCAAGACGAAGCACCACTCACAGAGATATCTACTCTTTACTCAGATATTATGTTATCCCTACTATATGATCATAAAAGAGACGGATGGTCACAATACGAAATCACGAACATTTATACAAAAATAAGGCATATAAATGAACTCATTATATCGACATTTGGCCCCCATTGTGACAATGGTATACATTGAAGTTTCATCTTCTTGATCATATCGTAGAATATATTCAAGCAATGGGTAACAGGGCTATGCTGGATGCCTCTACATATGAACATTTTAATGTGTTTATGAAACAGTCTTACAGGTCGACTTCTAATCGTATTGCAACACGTATAGATGAAGCTGTACCCAACATGGTTCCAACATTGCAGAAACTCAGACACAATTATGATCCGAAATGTCACATTAAATATGAAAAATCACCAACCATTTTGAACTCGCAACCTCATCTCGTCCGGGACGGATAATCCTTAACATTACAACAAATCCAATCTGCTCTAACAGAATATGTCTCCACCATAGAATCCAGAGCAAAAAAGTTACAACCTTTTTTGAAATTTTTACCTACTGATGGCCGCAGAGTTTTCATTCCTCTTGTTAGAAATATTGTTGTGAAGTCACAGCAGTTGCCATCGGATACGTACATCTCATTGGAATTATTCAAATCTGGTTTCATATACGGGGGTTCTACTCGGACACTAAATGACTATGATGAAAGCGAAAACTTCTTCAGGTACAATCCTGTTCCTCTCAATGATCAAAAGAAACATAGGCTGTTCTCCGCGACAGAATTTGGACCTAGTAAGAAGAAACATACTATTTTGGTATTAATCAATGGCCCTGAAAACTATAACGAACAATTCAACTTTGAAAAAGTTTTTCTACTATTCCATCTAAAATTATCAGGGACAAACTTTGTTGGACAATATGCATTTGTGCAGTTTTTGGAATGTACTAAACCACTAAACGGTGTTGACAACAAGTTGAATTGTGTGTGTCTCCGATGGGCCACTGAAGCTGAAATCGATTATACTATAAGGTAGTACCTTTGAAATGTATTGAAGAAAATCATAATGAAGAAATTATTGAAGCTGGAGAATTGTTCAACATCATACCATTCGTCAAAATAGCCTCATAATCCATGTATTACGCTCCAATTTTGTAATTGCACCATTTACGGAACAACTACCCTTGACATACCATCGTTTCTATATTAACCGTCCCTACAGACAAACAACTGGATTCACAAATGAAAATGCAACATGTTAGATGTAACTGAGAAGAAAATACGTCTTTTATATTCAACAAAACGCAAGAAGTCAGTAACATTGAATAATTTTATCCATTACATATACCGATATAAATGAAAACATGAAAATAAACAATACTTCAAGTTACGTGTCTTATTATCCCTTCGGATGTTAAGAAACAGTATTAACCTCATTACTATGTGCCTTCCCAAGCTTCTTCACTTCTGTTCAGTTTTTAACTATCTCGGCTAAGTATCAATCGTGAATAATGCCGAAATCAGTTCCAATATAAAGTTCAAACCATTCCGCTGTAACGGCAATAAATTGGCGCACTAGACTTGGGTGCGTTACAATTAAGGTAGATTAAAGTTCTATCCCCATTACTTTCCCTTTCTCATTTACTTCCAGATGTTGCGGTGCCTTCAATTTTTCCCCATGCCATTCATCCACAAAAATTGTGATACAACCAATTAGTTGTTCAGTAGCTAGTTTCAAGTTGGAACCATACAGAATGTTGAACTCAATTTGCCGTCCACCACGGAGTTTCACTTGGACTGTGAGCCCCTCAATATTTATTACCATCCAAGCATCTAACCTCTCAATGCTTAAAATTGTACCATCAACTGTATTGTCATAATCTCTGTTGGTAATGTAACCAATAAATGCATGCAAGATGGATGGACTAGGTGCATTCTTGAACAAATTCAAACAATAGTTGTCAGCATTATCTTTAACGGGAACGGTTCTCGGTAACTATCAAAACTATCGTCATCACTATTTTGTCTTTCTATGCTCTCTACTTCGATGTCAAGGACACCTTCTGGTTCCCTATTACATTCGAAACGAGTCATTGCCATCTGATCCATCTTTTTAGTGCGCCAATATGTCATTTTCTTCGCATTTTCCACATTTCTGTGTAACATCTTCCCTGTTATAACTTCAATTTGAATTTTATTCCTTTCAGCAGCTCCTGTTTCTTTCAAATAGTATCTTGAAAGGAGGCATGTATAACCCAGTTGTTCATAGAATAGATCTTTCGCCATACGTTTCCTATAACTGCATGTGTCAGAAATAATATGCCTCACACGAGTTTTCAACATAGCAGTATTGCTAATAACTTCAACAGCATCATTTCTGCTCTCGTCAGTGGTGAACATTTCAATTTTTTGGTCATCGTTTAATTCCTGTCTGACGATATATCGTAGTATATCGTTCTCGTCATTCATAGACGGTATATATACACTGTTGGTACACCAAAACAGAGTAAAAGGTGCAGGTACAAACATGGTTCCATCTTCCCTTGATATACCATTTTCGGTAACAACAGCTGCGTGATTTGTCTCGTTCTTTTCAATTTTTCCTGGAACGATACAATCTCAGATGTTTCGGCAATAACCCATTGTTGTAACAACTTATCAGCGCCATAAGCTTGGCTGAGATAATTTTTAGGGATGGATCTCGCCATTTTGTCAGATTGCTTTCCACGCCCGTCGTTTCCATCAATTAATTGTTTCGATAGCTGAGAATTGATATTTACTAGAGCCTTGTTCTCCAATTATAAATTTTCATTCTCGACGCATACCGTTTGTACTCTATCTTGAAGCGCATTAATAGATATATCCTTACTAATAACCCCGTCTTTTGCTTCTTTAACCTTCCGCTTACACAGATTCAACGATTGAGATATACGCTCCTTTGAACCCTTCACTGCTAACAGTCCCACTATTAAAATATTGTAGCGGTTTGCACTAATTTCGTTGACAAAGACGGGTGCATTGGTTTCTGATGGCTCTTCATTACCGCCATCACTGTTGAATACGGAGTTTTCAACATTTTCCACACCACCAGAGCTGTTGTGTGGTATCCACTAGTCCGCTCCAAAGAACCACTACAAACCAAGTTACGACAAGCAACAGCGTTGTTGTGACCTGTAGCCGGAATTTGAACAGAACCTTGTGTAGCACTATCACTTCCTCTTATGATGCTCTGTCCTGTTCGTGCAAAACCTCTACCTTGTGCTACACGTGCTCCAGATAATCGACGACTCATCCGTTGTTGTTTACTGGCTGGAGGGTGGCCCATTACTTCGTGTCCCCAGATTTCATCACTGCTGCTTTTTACCAACCCTGACCGTTCCACTGGCAGGGTTTTCGAATGATAGGTAAGTTTTGTCATTGCTATTGATTAAGTTGCTTTTAATCGACGGTGTGGTACTAACTTATTAATAACTTGCTTCGAAACGAAATTGTGATAGTAACGTAAATTTCGGAACAATAGGATCTGTTTATGTTTAGTATCAATACCGTGTTAAGGTGTTAATTTAAATTTGATAGTTTGGTCACCATTTCCGGATCTGAAATCGTAACGGTACAGATATAAAAGTTTTCCCTCCATAGTTCTCCCAGTGTTTGAAAATTTCATAATATGATTAAAATTAAATAAAATTTTGACGATGTTAGGATCAATTATATTTGATTTTTAACGAAAATGTCATACATTTTATGTTATGAAACAGTATAAAAATTCTGTACTCCAAAATTCCATCTGGAATTAAAATATAGACCAAAAATTAACTTTTTAATTTTTGGCAAAAAAAGTCAACAATTAAAAAGTTAATTTTTGGCATTTTTGGCATACAGTAAAATTGATTTATATCCGTTTCACCTTCAGGAATGTCACACTATTTTAGTACATACATATACAGATATATATACAGAAGAAGGTAAACAAATTTATGTAGATAAATATATGTAAATATTTATATACGCATATATGTATATATATATATATATATATATATATATATATATGTATATATGTACATATGTACATATGTATATATACATATATACATATTGGTATATATATATTACGTATACATATGTTATATGCAAAATTTCAGAATGTCTCAGATATATCCTCATATCTTGAAGATATTAAAAGGCTATTAATATCTACAAGATATGAATATATGTATAAACTGATATACATCATGTGTATCATATACGTCTATATATATACATATGTATATGGTGTAGAAATGTATAATTTAAAGGTATATATAAATTTATAATTAAACATACGCCTATATACTATAAGTATATGCCATCTACCAAAGTCATCAATTGATAGCTGAACAAGCTACTTCAGAAATTGCAATTAATATTTTACCAACACAGACAACATCATATACTTTGGAACCACTTCAACAAAATATGAAAACAAAACATAACAAACGCAATGAACGTAATAGAGAGAAATAGAACACAGCGAAATTACCTTCGAGGAATGACATCCGGGTCAGCAGAAACAGACTCAGAAACTTCTACTGGTTTTATTACGAAACTGTCACTACTGGAATACCCGTCATATGAATCACAATTCTCACTTCCCTGAGAGTTGTCTTGAGAGATACTTTTTGAAGATGGCTCTTCTCCATCTTTCCTGAAACTTCCATTATAAGCATAATATACATACTCCTTCATATGACTGTCATCCGGAATGAAGTATATATGGTACCGAAGTGCATGATTTCCTCTCCATCCAATGCCAGCATGTTGAAAGTACCCATGTCCTACCGAAAACGGAGTACGGAGAGATAGTTGTTTCTTTAAAGACCAATCCAGATGATATTATATTCCTTGCTTTCTTCTCATACTGAAAGTAAAGATGGGAAACTGGAGTTGTCCAAAGCGATGGTTCTTGTTGAGCAGTTGCAATCAGAAAAAACCCGGGGAACCTTGAACTCGGACAGGAAAGTAGTTATGACCAGCCTGGAAAGGACATTCTTTTCCAGTGAGAAGGGACCTCCCGCGACTGTTGTGGAATAAGGACGGCCATTGTATTCTATTGTCCAACTCAAGAAGAGTACTACTAGTAGCAAGCCAAGCTAGCTAAACATCCAGTGCAGCTTTTCTCTTAGTAATCCATGTCATTTCTTCTGACGTTTCAAAACGATTCAATAATACCACCCTTGTGGAAGAATAGCGAGCTAAACCATTGTTTCGACCTTCTTCATCTAATACCAATTCCTCTTTGTTCATGATTGGGGACCAAAGTGTTCGGTTCTCCTCTTTTTATGATATTCCTCACCATTAAATGTTTCATACACAGAGTTGTAGAGGTCTCGTAAAGGTTGTTGCGGGTAATCAGAAGGTATATTTAGACCGCTAATAATCCCTACTGGAACATTCCTGCAGGTATCCGCCATGTCTTCGAGAATGAAATATCCTTGAATTATCACTTCCCGACTCTACGACTTGAAGTAAGAAGCTGCCGACCATCTATCTATAAGCTTGAGAGCATAATTCCAAATATTTTACACATTATCATCACATGACAAACCAAGATCGGTTAAATCAATGAGATTGCTTCGTAACCATACTAGTTTTCGGATAAACATAGTATCTTCCACGCTGAGGTAAATGTTTGCGCGATGGCCACCAGGAATAGAAATTGATTTCAGAAATAGTTTAGGATCAGACTTGTCAACCCCAATATCATTTCTAGAAGCAGCAGACCGCATGTTTAAAAACACGCGTTCCGCTTTATCATCAAGCTGTGCGGATGGTCGTCTCGTATGTAGAAGTTGATCCTCTGGGATCGACACCTGTGACATTTTTTCCACAATTCCAATTTTTCCCACATGCCCGAAAGGTATGGCAGTTGGTACAGCATCATTAAAATTGGGATGGTCATTTTCGGAAGGATACTAATCATCTGATGAAATGTTGTTGTCTTTTTTTTCAACTGTAGAAAAAGTTTGACGCTCATTTTCATGTCTGCCCTTCTGTCCCTTCGGTTTTGTAAGACTCCCCTTCGCAGCTTTTTTTGGTTCTTGCCAATTCTTCCCCATTGCGGTCCAATATTTCAATTGGACGTTGATTTTGTTGAACTCTTTTGCAACACGTCTTGTTCTCGGTAACGAAGTTGAGACATATGACCCGATCAGTATCGGAAAGACAGATCACACTAAACATACCATGGACGTAATGAAAACCATTTGTTTCAAGCTATTCCATCAACACAACCTTGTGTGCCTCGTTAATATTGCGCAGAGGGTTTTGAACATTGTGAATTTGGTTGATGTTCACAAAAATATGTGTAGTTGGTGAGGCTGAACTTATGGCAACTTATCTTCTTCCCTGAATAATCCTTGTCAGCATTTTTAAGTAGTGATGGTTCTGTTGTTTGATCATTACGAAGTGACACATTGTTCCGAATAGAGTAACTACCAGTACTATTCTTTGAAGATGAACCAGCCTGGCTTGGTGCTTTCGAGCGTGTTGATATGGACGTTGCTTGCAACGGCTGGCCATCATTGTTCATCATTGCACGACTATCCAAAGGATAGAAGCTTACAAAGTAGAGGTCTCCTAACGTCGTCGGTGGTACTTCCTCCGGGTCCGTTTACTTATACCTTGATGCATAAACGTAGTTCCAGTCTTGATGTATTTTCTCCTGGTCTTTTGTTTGAGTCAGGGATATATCACAATTAACCACCAAGTCTTACCATGGTCCGTTAACGAGATCATGACCATGGTCATAAAGAAGTAACGATCCATCTCCTCCAGAGAGTACAGCGGTTCCAATTTGAGTTTCGTTCTGTGGGTGATACAGATTTACACAACCTTCGGAAGGAGAGTACGGTCTTCTGTTCCCTTTTTAATGTTACCACCCTAAACAGCCTTGTGGAACATTTTGGTGTCCCTCAACGACATCTCGGTTGATGGTGAAGCCATGATGGGAATTGAAGGTTGATAATAATTGAAATATTGATAAAGTTGGACTGTTGTTTGAGATGGGTGATGGCTGTTTCGATATTGAATCGAAATGTGGGGAAGGTGAGAGTTGATAGAGAACGTAATTTTTAAACTATATGAGAATCAGATCTGTATAACGTTATCAATAGAAATTGCACTTGATAATTTGAATATCGAGAACACTTATTATTACGTGATAATTGTGATAATTATATGAATTTAGCATTGAGTATAATTGATAAATTTAAAATTTATGCACTTTTTTCTGTTCTCGTGCGATGATACGTAATGTAATTGAAATAGTGTGACATTCCTGAACGAGTAACGGACAGGAATGTAACACGTTCAGGAATGTCACACTATTTGAAATAAATCAATTTTAGTGTATACAGAAGTTCCATCAGGAATCGAAAAAATGCCAAAAATTAACTTTTTAATTTTTGGCATTTTTCAATTCTAAACGGAATTTTGGTATACTGTAAATCTTCAATTCTCTTCGCATTATTCATTTAATTATTCATTTCGTTATGTATAACAATAACAACATACTACTAGTATGTTGCTTAGAAAATATTTTTATACATAGTATGTACAAAGTTATATATAGTGTATGTAACTATTTAATTGCATTCACCTATATATAGACATTGTACGTATATATATTTTACGTCTATACATTATATATGTACGTATATTTTTTTAGTATACAGCTTTATGTTTAATTACAAAGTTATATATACCTTAAAATGTATACATGTATACACCATATGTATATATATACATCATGTATATACATACATACATACATATCTATGTATGTATGTATATTATATATGTATATATGTATATATACATATATACAATATACATATATTAACGTGCCTACATTTGTTCACATTCTACTGGGATAGTATATATATCTGTATATGTATGTACCAAAATAGTGTGACAATCCTGAAGGTGTATCGGATATAAATCAATTTAAATCAAGTAAAGGTTACTGAATGTCTAAAATCATTCTGGAATTTAAAAAAATCCCAAAATTTAACTTTTTAATTTTTGGCATTTTTTCAATTCCAAATGATTTTTTGTCATACAGAAAGTTTTCATTACGTCTGTTACTCATTACCCAATCTTTATTTTTATAATTTAGAGGATAAATTCCCGCTTCTGTACGAAATTTCAGACATTTCGATGATTTCAACGAGATCACATATTTCCCGCGCCCACTCAGAGATTCAACTCGGAATAACATCATTGAGAGACGAGAGCAACTGCCATGACACAATTTACAATATTTACATCCATCAAAAATGTCCACAACTATCTACTAATACGTTCAACACAACAAGTAAATCGCGAAACCAATCTCAACTACCATTTGAACAACATATTCAAAATGGCAAGTTTATCCGGATCTACACATCAAGGACCAGATGTGGAACGCAATGAGAAGGCAAGAATATTTGGGGAAGTCACAAAGAACCTCATATTTAACAGATTGCAATGATTTCCAACTGAGGAATATCTATCTACTCACAGTGATACCGAATATGAGCTGGGTTCATTCCTGCAATGGGCCGTGGCTCAGTTCTAAGAAATCAGTAAACATATGAAGCTATAACAAATATGGTGGGTCTCATAAAAATCTTGGAGAACAAGGTACGGAGTTCAATCAAGTAGAACAGGAACAAGTTCACAGATGACGATTTCAAGGAAAACCAGCATGTATTGGCTTCAGTTTCCAAGACAGAGCGAGTTCGACAAATAATCAGTTTGGCGTTTGCTGTTCATATTTATGGTATTAAAGATGGTCGTACGACAGTAATGTTCGAACATGCGCTCATGAAAAAGCTTGTGTTCACAACGTTTTTCATTGGTTTGTCTTACATACACCAAATATGTGATAGTAATACAAACAAGATCTCAAGAAAAATGCATCCATGCAACATTTTTCTACCAACTTTTCAAGAGTGTCTACTATAATACCACTTGGTGACAATTCTCAGCTCAGCGATTTTTGAGAAGAAAGTGCCCATTGAAAACTGTTTACATTCAAGGTACTTATATTGGTGTGGCATGTCAGTATGTGCATAATGGGTCGTCTGCCTTTGCAACGAAATGTGGTCATGATATTATATGTGACATGTTCCTACCATACGTCTTCTATGACGCACAATTTTGCACTTCTATTGTCATCGAAAAGAGATCTGATGGTTATGCACCAATTACGTAACGAACAAATTTCAACGAATTTGATCAACTTACAACGAACCGGGAAATGTTGATCCAATTGCAATTGGTCGTTTGGACACAGAAGATGGTGCGTATCGTTTGGCGGATGCACTGATGTTCAGTACACTACAGACAATTGTGAAATCAATAGAGTTCTACTCCACAATCAAGACAACGACATAACCAATGGATTTTGCCTTGACGAAAAACTTACAACTTTGATCAAGAGGACTGCCATATGTTTTTCTG